>PVIC010051655.1:0-12417 GCA_004025085.1 Thryonomys swinderianus
TCTCTCTCTCTCTCTCTCTCTCTCTCTCTCTCTCTCTCTCTCTCTCTCTCTCTCTCTCTCTCTCTCTCTCTCTCTCTCTCTCCTTTTTCTTTTTCTTATTTTGTTGTTGTTTTCATGTTGGTACTAAAAATTGAACTTGGGGCCTTTACACTAAGCTATATGTCCAGTTGATTTTTTTATATTCTATCTTGAGACACAGTCTCACTAAACTGCTAAATTGCCCAGGCTGGGCTTAAACTTGTGATCGACCTGCTTCAGCCTCTCAGAGTGCCAGAATGACAGGCATGTGGCACCAGACTCACCCTGCTTCCATCATTGTTTAAAAAGTGATGGATTTAGAGAAGGAAAGAGTTCCAAATACGTGAGTACAAAGTTGTGCACCAGCATGTGTGAGGAGACCAGCACATTCACCGCCAGAGCACTTCACCAGGAACGAGGGTCACATCACAAGCAAGGTGCGGCTGGCTCTGCATGCCCTTGGCACCCACTAGTTCAGCCAATGATTGGCAGAGAGGAGATTTTAATGTTTTATTAATGCCTCTCACACCTGAGGTCCAGGCTGTATTCCTGTTACCACTGGTATGCTCTGTGTCAGAAGCTGAATATTCATTTGGCTCAGCCTTCAGGGTTATAAAATCAGCTACCCAAAAGGCTTTTTTTGTAGCTAACACTCTACTCAGTAGTTTCTTTCAGTTCACCTTTCTCACTTCCCCTTCACTCAATACTGAACATAATAGAAATGCACTTTCTACTCGACTCATATACCTGATGATTTCTTCCATCTTCCCTGAGTTTCTTCCAGGATTTGCTGTATGTGTCAGGATGCCCTGACTGCCTTTATACAAGCAGGTGAACTGTAAAATGTGATTTTGAGGAGAATACCTGTCCTACTCACTTTTCTGGTTGGTTAGACAAAATACTCAATGCCCAGAGTTCAAGGAGGAAAGCTTTATTTGGCTCACAGTTTGTAGGGGTTTCAGTCCATAGTCACTTGGCCCCATCACAGAGGAGAAACAGTCCATGGCAAGCAGATGGGGAGTGCATTAGCCCTCCATATATATATATATATATATATATATATTTGCAGTATGGAGGATCAAACTTGTGCCCTTGTGCATACAAGGTTGGTGTGGTACCACTTAAGCTAAATCCCCAACCCTTGTCCCTTATATCTTATGTAGGGGGCCTGCCCTTAATCTTACCTAGACTAGTCAGTGGACTGACTTAGTGATCACACAGCCCTGACACCAGCACTACACACTCAACATTCAGTCACCTCTGAAAGCACCCCTCCCTGTGACTGCTCGAGACTTTAGGGGAACATCTAGATGTGAATCATAACAATAAATAAGCCTCCTTGTGCTGAGTGAAAGAAAGTCTTGGATAGTTGTCTAAAGTATGTAGACACCTGGTGCACTGGAGAAGCTGCCCAGAGCATGTGGCTAAATACTATGGCTGAACTTCGTATCTAGCAGCCTTGCCTAGGAGAGTGAACTCTTGCTACACTTGATTCTTTCTGGCCAGTCCAAGGGCTGATGTGGGCTCACGCACCACAACTCCAACAGAGGCTCAAGAGTGACTCCGGTATAGGAAAGAATGTCTGGCCCCATGAGAGAGGAACTGATCTTGCAGCCTCTTCCTGCCTTTGGCTCTGCTTCACCCCCAGGTGCTGCCCAGGTGCTGCTGACACCTGCCAAACCCAACATTATCTAGGATCAAGGTTAAAGGAATGAGGCATCTCAGTATTTTCTCCCTTGTACTGTAGTGCAAACTCTTCATCATGTAGTATAATACGAAAACATACGGTTAATGTTCACAGTTTTACATTTTAAATTTTTAACATTTAATGTTACAGTTTTACATTTTTACATTTACAAATTATTACAGTAGAGGACACATTGCCACGTACCTCCCTCAAAATCCTCCCCCTCGCTTTCAATACACTGACCTTACACTTGCCACTGTCTCAAGCAGTCTGGAAGTCTCCATTTATGAGTGTCTTTACAGGGCCTGATAAACAAAATAGCATGTGAACATGATTGCTGAGCATCAAAGAATGGAAAGGCAGCTCTTTAAAACATGACACTGTCTTCATCCACCTCATTCACCAGATATGGCACCATGTGGCTTCTTGCTCTGCCTCAAAGTAAAAATTGTGAATTGACTCAGGACATCGATGTAGCTACAACTCTGTAACTAGAGACACTCACGAAAGAGAACTGCCAGAACTGCTTCAGAGGTGGTGAGAACAATGGGATACGAATGTCTTACATTATAACACATTTTTAAATTTAAAATTGACCAAAGTTTCCTATTCTACCTTATAAAATATCCTTTATTTTAACTTGGCTTTGGTCTCAGATTTGGCATCCTTCATTTGCTTGGTTGCTTGTTTTTCTGATATAAATCCTTGGCTGCTTCCACCCTGTTCATTTTGGCCTGGAGTGTTGCTGTACTGAAACTGGAATTATCCAGACAGCCTACTTCACATTTCACTTAGGCGAGGTGGGCTGCGTCCCCTGCATGGTCCTCCCTCAAATTGCAATTGCTCAGGGCTCCAGTTAGAATGCATGTCCCACTTCATGGTCTTAGTTACTTTTCTTGGTGCTGAAATAAAGTATCTGACATCCAAAGTTAAAGGAGCCAAGATTCATTGTAGCTCCAGTTTGGGTAGAGGTTTCAATTCATAGTTGATGCCAAGGCAGGATGGCATGGCACAGGAGTGTTGCAGAGGAGAAACAGTCCATAGTTGGCAGAGGGCAGGTGGCATGTGGCAAATGACAAGCTCAGACCCTCTTTCTGTTCTTTAAATCTTACCCAGGCTGCTTACCTTCAGGGTGGGGCAGCCTTAATCCTAGCATCGCACCATGAATCAATCCCAGCATCACATTTTTGTCCCAGTAGCACACACCCAAATCTGGGCACGTGTGAAAAGCTCCACCTATAACCATGTGAGGCTTTGGGGGACTTCTAGACAGAAGCCAGAGCATTGTCCCAACAAGGACCTGACATCTTCCTCTTCTAATCAGCTCCTGGTGACACCAGTGCTGCTGGTTGGTAGGGGTCCTGTGAGCAGCATGTCTGGGAACTGGCTCTCTGAGCCATTCCCACCTAAGGTACCAGGTGATCAGGACAGCTGGGAGTGGCCAACCTACAGACAGCATCAGACACAGTCCTGAGTTTCCAGGAATAAATTTCTTTTTCTTTTCTGTCTTTCTTTTTTTTTTTTTTTTTTTTCCGTTTTTGGAGACAGGGTCTCGCTTTGTAGTTCAGGCTGGCCCTGAGCTCACTTTGTAGCCCAGGTAAGCTTCACACTCAGCAATCCTCCTGTCTCTGCCTCCCATGTGCTGGGATTACAGGCGTGAGCTACCACACCTGTCACTGTGGTATGTGGTATTGATTGCTGGTGGGCGTGAGTCTCCACGCCCAGCATTGTATGTGGTTTCCAGGGATCGAACTCAGGACCTTGCGCTTGCGAGGCAGGCACCGGAACCACTGAGCTAACCCTCCGGCCCCCAGGAATAAATTTCTATGGTTGGAAACTCACACTGAAACTTTATTTCCACTGTCACATGTACTTAAACATGGGACCTTGAAGGCGGATTTGACTCAAACTATTTTACCCCTTGAAGAGTCTGTTAACATTGTTCTCACCAGAGTGAGTTCATTATCATGGAAGTGAGTTTCTGATAAAAAAGAATGTGCTCAGCCTCTTCCTTCTGGCTTGCCTTCCACTGGCTTACTATGCATTACAGCCCCTCACCTGATACTGGTATTCTGCACGGAGACTTCCCAGCCTCCAGCCCTGTGTGCCAAATAAAACTCAGTTTTTTTATAAATTACCCAGTCTCAGGTGTTCAGTTGTAGCAGCAGAAAAGAGCCAAAAATGAACTGTGATAAGTATAGCAGGAACCTGGAATGGAGGGCACTGATCTCTCAGCAGATGCTTCTAATGAGGTTGATAATTAGGCAGATGTTAATTAGAATGGATTTCTGAATCTACAGAAGACGAAAGCCAGCTGGCTGAGCAGAAGGCCAGGTGATAGCACTTCTCTGGGGGCATAGGGAGGGAAAAGGAGGAGGACCTGAAGCCCAGCTAGCCCCAGAGGCTGGAACTGGTCATGAGTGCTGAGCAGAAAGGGTGGCCTCTCCTAGGTCCTGCAGAGCCTCTATGATTGTTCACCCACAACAGGTGACCTCCAAACTGGGCAGATTACATATTTCTGGGGGCCTCAGAGGGCCCCGCCGTGGCAAAAGAGGGCTCCTGCAACAGCTCTGGGGTGCTGGCCCAGAGCTCAGCCCAGACAGGGTGTGTGGAGGGGTCACACAGCGCCCCCCTCCCCGTTCATGATGTGCAAACTGACTTCCGGTCTTACTCAGAACATCCACCCCCAAAGGTGACACTGTTGGCTATCTTAATAATGATATTCCCACCTGGCCCTTTATCCTTGTATGGCATTTCCATGTTCACAATTCTGGGGGTAGGATGGAGCATTGCCATTGAGGAATTGGTGTTTCTAGTCATGTAGTAACATAATCAAAACAGAACCCTCAAGTCCTTACTCCCAGGCCCATCGCCTTGGCATTTTGTTCCCTGGGCTGTTCCTGGCTCCATCTCTGGTACCAGAATCATTTTAACTGAATGTTGTTGAGTGACACTTCTGAGGGAAGCTTGAAAGGATGCCTGGTTTCTTATCTTTTGGAATGATTTGGGGGCAGCATTTGCTACTTTCAGAGTCTTCTACTTTGTATTGACTTCACATACTAAACATTAAGTTTAAACTGCCCCTGAGGTGTGAAAGGATTGTTTTTACTTCATTAATAAATGCTATGTATTTGGGAATCTATGAGAGAACTTACTGTCTTACTATGTGTGTTCAAAAAAGTACATACTTCTCATGATATTCCAAAACTCCACTCCAGCTCTGTCTGAGGGTCCTTCTGGCCATGGAGGAGGCAGGAATCCCAGACAGGGCCTGGATTCCCACTGAGTTAGGGCACCGGGATGAGAGCTCAGGCAACTGGAGATGGGAAGAAGGGGAGGAGCACCAGACAGCAAAGAGATGCAGAATAAAAAGGAGAGAGAGAGCTACAGGGTTTGTATGGGTGTCTCCTTGAGAGTTTTTTGAATTATAAAATGTGCATGGATGGATTGAAACTTCATGACATGAAAAATTAGAATTATGTGCTAAATGTGTCTCAGAGATTACATATTCCAAGAAATAATCCAGGGTCACCATAGGTAGAGTAGGGGGTCTCCTTTAACCACACAGGCACTCAGGATAAACCCTCACACAGGTCACCTCCTGGAAGTGGGGCCATATTGTCTTTAAAATAAAAGCATCTCTAAATATTCATAATGGATCTTTAAAAGAAACCTTAAAATGAACTTAGAGAAATTTAATCTACTACCAGTAGTTTAATCTATGCTATTCAAAAAGAAAATCATCAAGGTAGGAGATGAATACAATGAATTTTAAATTAAAAATTCTGTTATAGTAAAGAAACATTGCCATTAATTCCCCTCAGATCATTCCCTCTAGCTTCCTTCTGATGTACCACACCACTCCACCTTTTTCTTATTTGTATGTGTTTGTGGTGCATAATAAATACAAGCATCATGGGGAATGAGTGCATATAACGTTGTTCTACAAGTTCTCTGCCATGCCTTTGTGAGGCATTACCAGAAATATGGTGAATGGTGCTGCTGGACACCATCCTGCAATTATGACAGGCACCCTTACCCACCATGTTTCCCGATATGCCTCCATGTGACTTTTGGTTCTTCCCCACAGCCAAATACCAGGAAAGGTAAAGGTTTGGGGTCTGTTCAGGACATTGAGGCAGCCAGGACAGAACACCTACAGATGCTAATAACCACAACAATGTCTTCCTCATGACTTCTCTTCTTATTTTTAGACTCTATAAAGACACCAAACTACAGACTTGTATTTTGATATATATATATATATATATATATATATATATATATATATATATATATATATATATATATTTTTTTTTTTTTTTTTTTGAGACAGGGTCTCACTTTGTGGTTCAGGCTGGCCCTGAGCTCACTATGTAGCCCAGGCAAGCCTTGAACTCAGCAATCCTCCTGTCTCTGCCTCCCGAGTGCTGGGATGACAGGTGTGAGCCACCATGCCAGGCACTATGGTATGTGGTACTGATGGCTGGTTGATTGTTGGTGGGCGTGAGTCACCACGCCCAGCATTGTATGTGGTTACCAGGATCGAACTCAGGACCTTGCACTTCCGAGGCAGGTGCCGGAACCACTGAGCTAAATCTCTGGCCCTATGATATATATTTTTGATATATATTTATATGATTTATTTATATTTATAAAATATATAATATGATGTATATTATTTATATGATATATATGACATGATATATATGAATATTATTTATATGATATATATGAACTTGAAAGAACTTATATAATAAGAAGAAAAAACAATTACACTGTGCTTGAGCAGATTTACAGAAGCTGACAAGATGTTATTTCATTACCATGCTTAATGTTCAGATGTTTTTTTTTTTTCTTTTAGTTTTCCCCGAGTATTTGCTAGCTTTCCTCTGACTACAGTCATGCCTGTTGGGATGTATTATCACCTAGTAAACTTTTGTAAAAACTAGAAAATAAGATGAGAATTAAATAGCATCGTATACTGGTACAAATTCCCAATATTGAATGTGATCACGATGTGTATATACAATGTACCAATAAAGATAAAAATAAAAGTAAATAAATTTAAAAAACAGAAAATAATTACACAGAATTCTACTTTAGAGATGCTAAGATATATATATATATAATTATATATAATAATAAATATATAATTTTATATAATATATAATTTATATATATATTATATATAAATTATTTCAGAAAATAATTGAAAATAAATCTATTTGAGTAAAACCTATACTGGCCTATGTAAGGTACAGGAGATAATTGGACCCAGCCCACCTAGCCCATTTGTCGATAAACATCCCAACATGTTGAGATACTTTGCTACTGTTCCCTGTCACTTTGTTAAGGAAGGTTGAGTAGACACTATCTTTGTTTACCAGACACAAAACAATACCCACTCACTCCACATGTTCAGTTTTTTCCCCCCCTGAAGCCTGTTTTCTCTTCTTTTCTTTCTCCCCCACAGCTAAGGTTTGAACCCAGGGCTTCCAGCCTGCTAAGCACACACCCCACCACTAAACTACCAGCAGGTTTTTTGTTTTTTAATTCCTGTTTTTAATCAATAATAACAGTTGCTAACTCTCTCGTGAACCAAGTCTCTTTTATTTTTGATGATTCATAAGGCATGAATTTAATTAAAACCTTGTAGAAGTGTGAAAAGTAATAATTAAAACTTGCTTGTAAAGTACAAAGTTAAATTGCATCAGGCTTCAGAGGGTGCCCCAATACAAACATTCCACATTTATTAATTAATTCAGTCATCTTTTACCTCTACACAAATTTATTCATGCTAATCCAAACGACTTTTATGTCTCACTTTACATCTAAGCACAAGGCTCTCTCTGCATAGCTGAGAATATCAAGGGAAATTGCTAAATTTTACAACAGCTACTGTAATTAACATACCATTTGAAAATGTTCCATCATAATATTTCTTTCCATATATAATTTTATTTCCTGCTGGACATGAAATAGCACCCTCTTCCTCAATGAATTGGATTGCTAGCTCAGTTTTGTTGGTCTACAGAATCCATGAACTAAAACATTTTTCATGCACAGCAATTAGGTGGTCACACTGATACTCTGACAGATGAAGACATTTTCTAAACATTTTTGGAAGGTAAATGTGAGGCTTTCTGTGATCTTCAGTTAGGGTGATAGCATCCAAATAATGTACAAAAAGAAAGCACTTATGAACATAGTTTCATAGGAGGAACATTTAATTCCAAAGCTGACTAGAGGAAGTTCAATGTCAGAGGACATTCAAACTGGACAAGCCCATAGCACATGCTACAAACAGGGCAGCAGATTGCAGCCCCTGCAGTGTCTCTGGCTGCAGAGTGTGGAGTTGGTGGTTAAGATCAGGGGCTCATGCAAAAAACTTGCATTCAGCCTTCAGGTCTGGCTTTTCTCTTGTACATCCATTTCCTCCATTTTAACTTTTACCTTAAAAAAAAAAAACCTGGGTGGATGGAGAACCCAGCATCTTTTAGTGGTGAGCAGCAGGGTTGCGCTTCTGATTATTTCTCTCATCTGGAGTGGTGGCATCTCAGTACCTGTGGAACTCGCACACATGTGCTTACACCTCTGTTGGGCCAGGAGGTTTGGAAAAGCTCAGGAAGTGGTAACGGGTCCTGGCCTGCTGCACCTGCTCACTGCATCATCTCAACCTTCCTGCTGTGGCTGCTGCACATCAGAGTACTGGCAGCTGGCATCCTGGGCTCTTGGTCTGGGACCCTAAGCATTGTCCCATGAGCACTGCCACAGAGAGCCTGGCTGTCATGTGGGCAGCAGCTCCTCCCAGCCCCTTGGTGCCTGAGCATGGCAGACCTGCTCCAGACAGTTCAATATCATATCCAACAGGAGGATGGAAAGCTCACGTTTCTGTTTGGGTCAATACATGTAACTGGATATATTGCCCAGATGACAAGCGAGTTTCCTTGCCTCCCTACAAGGCTTGGAGTGAAATGCACACTCATCACTCCATGTGCATATTGATTCATCTTTGCTTAGGTCTGTGACCAGCCCCCTGGCTCTCTTGTTATCAGTAACAATATGTTGCTTAAATTTTTTTCAAAGTGACTTGATGAAAAATATAAAGTGTTTATGATATTGCAATAGAAAGGTGAACAATAGAAACAATATTTTTTAAAGCTATGAAGGGTTTGTTAAAAACATGCCTCCCTGAGAAAATAAAATCTGCAAAACTGAAGAGCTAAGGGTGTACTAGGGAGAAAAACTTTACTACAAAATATTAAACCATTAATTTTGTTATATGATTAATATTAAAAGAGAAGAGCTGGCGGACTGAGGGACCAGCGGCATGTGGACCGGACCCAGGGGGTGCGGGCCCCACCATGCCTTGTTTCCACCGAACTGAGGGACCAGCGGTGGGCGGACTGGACCCAGCGGCTGAGGGCCACTGCTGTGCCCTGTTTCCGGCGGACTGAGGGACAAGCGGCAGGTGGACCGGACCCAGCAGCTGCGGCCCCCACTGCGCCTTGTTTCTGGCAGACTGAAGGACCAACGGCACGCGGACCAGACCCGGGGGCTCCGGGACCCACCATGCCTTGTTTCCAGCAGACTGAGGGACCAGCAGTGCACGGACTGGACCCGGGGGCTGTGGGCCCCACCGTGCCTTGTTTCCAGCAGACTGAGGGAGCAGCACATGGACCCGGCTGCAGGGTGCAGTCCATTTCCAGTGGACTGAAGGCCGTCCACCAGCCCACTGTATCCCAGAGCTGTGCAGTGAGGAGTCAGACATAGAGGTAACTCATAAGCTCAAAGTATCCAGAATAGAATCTAACAAACTTTTTATCTTATTTACTGTGTTTAATACTGATATCGGCATTTATTGTATTATGGTAACAAACATGATGTGATTGTTCTGCTCAAATACCTACCATGATGTGTCAGGAGTGAGAACTCTCAAGGGTTATTACAGATTCAAGAGGAGCCCCCAGGAAAGTGCTGCTTCCAAAGGGCCCCAGATAACAGAAAGAGACCTGCAACAAACATTGCCATGTCATCAGACAAAGAAGAGCATTAAAAACAACGAAAGAGTAGAAATGGGAAAATACACAAAAAACCAGACACAAAGATCACCACCACAGGGAAATTCAGAGAAAAGGGAAATAGGGCAAACTGAAACTCAAACACCAGGACTCTTAGAGATGGTAACAAAAACAGATCTAGTAAAATGGAAATCAGAGCTCATCTCTGAGATCAAAACAGAGATACTGTCCTCAGTGAAGGACATCATTAAAGAAGAAATCAGTGAGAT
Organism: Thryonomys swinderianus; assembly: GCA_004025085.1. Lineage (NCBI taxonomy): Eukaryota > Metazoa > Chordata > Mammalia > Rodentia > Thryonomyidae > Thryonomys > Thryonomys swinderianus. Next base: position 9,999 of record PVIC010051655.1, read on the forward strand.
AATTGAATCCAAGTGAGCAGAAGCAATGGAACCTTTTAAACAGCTTTGAGCAGAACTCCAGGGAATGATGAAGGAGAATGAAAACTTGCGCAGCAGGATGAATGAAGCAGAGAACCGAATCTCAGACCTAGAGGACAGCATAGCAGCCAGCGAGCAGGAAAGGTATAATCTATGGAAAAGAGCAAGGGGTCATGAGAAATCAATTCAACTGCTGCTAGATGACTCAAAGATAAATAACATAAGATTGATTGGAGTCACTGAGGAAGCAAGAGACAGTGTGAAAGGCATAAAAAAGCTACTGTCAGAGATAGCAACAGAAAACTTCACAGGAAAAGATATAGACATACAGATAAAGGAGGCATATTGAAGTCGAAAACACCGTGACATAAAAATATCTACACCTAGACACATAATTATCAAGGTTCCAGATGTACAAAAAAAGAATGACATACTGAAAGCAGTGAGAGAAAGGAAGAAAATCACCTACAAAGGGAAGCCCCTTAGGATAACAGCAGAGGTTTCAACACAAACACTCAGTGCAAGAAGAGCGTGGAGAGAAGTATTTCAAGCATTGCAGGAAAACAACCTCCAACCTAGACTGTTGTATCCTGCAAAACTATCTTTCAGAATAGACGGGGAAATAAGATACTTCCATGATAAAGAACACCTGAAAAACTTCACAAGCACGAGACCTGAACTCCAAAACACCCTAAAGAACATCTTGGAAAAAAACACAGAAAATTCCATACCCACAAGACCCAGGAGAGTGAATTCATTGGGGCAAACAAGAAACTAAATAGAAAAGGGGAAAAGCACAGAAGAAAAGAACCAAGAACAGGGAAGCATGGTAGCTCTGAATATATCCATATCAGTCATAAGCATTAATGTCAGTGGCCTCAATGGGCCAATTAAAAGACACAGACTAGCAGATTGGATCAAGAAGCAAGATCCTACAATCTGCTGCATACAGGAAATGCACCTAATTCAGAAGGAAACATATAGACTGAAAATAAAAGGTTGGAAAACAATCCTCCATGCCACAGGAAACTGCAAAAAAGCAGAAGTGACTATCTTGTTTGCAGATAAAATAGATTTCAAACCCAAACTGATTAAAAGAGATAAAGAAGGTCACTATATTCTCCTACAAGGAACTATCCAGGAGAAAGAAATAACACTCATAAATATTTATGCACAGAACTCTAATGCACCCAACTATATAAAACAAACATTACTGCACATGAAAAGCCAGCTATCCATGAATACAATAGTCGTAGGGGATTTTAACACTCCATTGTCACAAATTGACAGATCAACTGGACAAAGAATCAATAAGGAAATTTTTGAGCTAAATCAAACTTTGGAGCAAATAGACTTATTAGATGCCTACAGAATGTTTCACCCTTCAAAGCGAGAATATATCTTCTTCTCAACTGCTCATGGATCATTCTCCAAAATAGATCACACTCTATTCCATAGAACAAGCTTAAATAGATGCAAAAGAATCAAAGTTATCCCCTGCATATTATCAGACCATAGTGCCTTGAAACTGGAGCTGAATAGCAGAAGTAATTCCAAGATCCTCACAAACACATGGAAATTGGACAACTCTCTATTAACCAACAAATGGGCCACAAAAGAAAATAAAGAAGAAATTAAACAGTTCCTACAACTAAACGACACACCCAGCACAACATACAGGAATTTATGGGACACAATGAAAGCAGTTCTGCGAGGGAAATTCATAGCAGTGAATGCATACACTTGGAAAATAGAGCAAACTGCAATAAAAAATCTAATGATGAACCTCAGACAACTAGAAAAAGAGGAGCAAAAGAAACCAAAAGCACATACTAGCGAAGAAATTATAAAGATCAGAGCAGAAATTAACACAGTGGAGTCAAAGAGAACAATACATAGAATCAATGAATCGAACAGCTGGTTCTTTGAAAGGATAAATAAGATCGACAGACCCTTAGACAACCTTATCAAACAAAGGAAGGAAAAGGGTCAAATCCATGCTATAAGGAATGAAAATGGGGAAATCAGCACAGACCCAGAAGAAGTCCAAAGGCTCATAAACACATATTTTGAAAATCTATATTCCAAGAAGATGGAAAATCTAGAAGAAATGGATAGATTCCTAGACTCATAGGAACTTCCAAAGTTGAATGAAGAGGATATAAAAATGTTAAACAACCCGATATCAATCTGGGAAATTGTAAATGTAATAAAAAACCTACCAACAAAGAAAAGCCCTGGTCCTGATGGCTTCACTGCTGAATTCTACAAAACTTTTAAAGAAGAGTTAATACCAGTACTTTTCAATCTCTTTAATGAAATCGAAAGGGAAGCAGTACTCCCCAAATCATTCCTTGAAGCAACCATCACCTTGATTCCAAAGGCAGGGAAAGATCCCACC
>PVIC010051656.1:0-12422 GCA_004025085.1 Thryonomys swinderianus
AAAAAAAAAGATGAGGGTTCTTTGACTGTCATACATATCTTTCTCTATGCCCTAGCACACCTTTGTACGGGGTACATATGAAGGCAGAGAAAACAAAACCCAGAATGTCGATGTTTTATAAAAGAAAAGAAATAATCATATAATCTTAGGCAATGATCGATCAAAAGGTCTTGAAACTAGTAGTCTTCCAAGTAACATTCACAGAGCAAGTGTATGAAGAATAAGGGAGTAAACACTGTTCAATTGACATTTTAGATATTCTCCCACGGACCTTAGTGTATAGAAAGCTTGGAGATGCCACTGAAGAAATAAAAAGCATACTTGATATAATCTAACATTTTTATAATACTCTAGAAACCCATGTGTGTGTGTGTATACATATATTTTTATATATGCCTACATGATGGACTCTGAGAACACTTTTACTTCCATTTTCTGCTGAATACTTTTAAAGTCATCTAAAATGGTTTGGATACTTGATAATCCAAATCGTCAAGGCCCTTGCCATTCATCACCAGCTTCCCATCCAGACACTTACATTGTCAACATTTCTATCTTGTTGAGTTAGGTTAAAGATAGAATAAAAGCTGTCTGAAAAGAAAATATCATATGACATAAATTGATAGAGGCTTACTAATCTTGTCATTTTGAACTTGTACCTCTCTGAAAATATGATGAATACAATAGGAAACAAAAATGTGTAAATAATTTAATGATGTTGTAGGCATCTTCCAGATATCCATGGGTCTCCCTCCAGCCCAGCTAATAATGCCTAAATAGAAACCAGAGACAAACAGTAATAGGACCATCATTTTCATTTAATATATTTTGAAGAAAAAATAAAATGTTTACTAAGCTCTTGCTAAATGTGTGGAGAAAGGAAAAGCTATTAGATGAGATATGGGTGTTTATGTGGTAGAAATGTGTTCAAATCACAAGAAAGCAAAGAATTTGTGTGCATGAAAAGAAAAGACCAATGATGAGATTTCCCATGGTTACATTTCTAGAATAGAGACTTAGTTGATTCTACTGTCTTTACTCTAAAACATCCCCTCACTGTATCATGTTACCAGTTTACTGAGAACAACCAAAGTGCCCAGTAAGTGACTCCGGCTCAAAGAAGCAACCTTTTGGAGAAGACTACTGATGGACCCCTTGACTGGAACTCCATATGGTTCCCTTCCTGTAATGAATACCTGGGAGAATTTCACTTAGAAAGGAGAAGGATTTACTTGGGTTCACAGTGTAAGGATTCCAGTCTATGCCTGGTTGGCCACAGGGCTCTAGGCCAGCAGGGGCATGCCATGTTCTGAGCGTGTGGTACAGCAAAACTGGTCACTCACGGCTGGGATGAATAAAGAATAAAGGAAAAATGGGTCATGTCCCATGTTAAAGGAACATAGCTGATAGCTGGAAGATTGCTCTCTGCACTTCACCTATTAAGTTTCCACCACCTCTCAGTAGTGCCAAGGGCTGGGACCTTCAGTACATGGCCTCTGTGCTCCACAGCAGCATATAGGAAGCAACTTGGGGACACAGGCAGAGGACTATGCTGGGGACAAGGAAGCAGTGCCAAAAGGCAGAAGACATCAACACATCAGTGCAGATTTGGAAATGGCCATGACTGAGACAAGCTAAGGAAGGGCCCTGTGTGGACACACACACAGGTGCAGATATGCACACATACCCACATGAATGTGCTGGAGGAAGAGCAAGGCAAAAATGACAGCACCTGAAGCAAAGCTCTCTGATCCTGATCCTTAACCCAAAGTGTCCTAAGGACAAGCTGCACCCTGTCTACACATAGCAGGTCCTCAGTGAAAGCACAGGAGTGCATAAAACTATGGCTGAATGGAAAGAGAAGCTAGCTTGTAGAACACTGCATAGTTCTGAGTAAAATCTTATGTTTTATACCTTTTACAGCTGAGATACTACTTAACTGGGTTCTGCCAATGGAATTAGGAACCAGTCCTCATGCTAGGGGTGAACTGCACCAGCAAGAGGAAGGTTATGTGAAACACTATCAAACTAGGAAAGGCATCTGCGGTCAGGTCTAGGTCCAAGTCAAGCTCAGTGGGTGGCAGTGTTAACCCTTGTGTTAAGTTGACCTATTCCTGTGCCACTGTCTCTTTGGTCAAATAAGGAACACAAAGATGACCTTGACATGAGCACTATGAGCTGGGGAGCCAGGCTCCCGGAGTTGGCATTTCCATGCTCCGGGAGTGCAACCTCAGGAAGTCACCTGACTTTTGTTTTTAATCTGAGTATCTTATCTATAAACAAAGGCTCCACATACACCTTCCACAAAAGGTTAGTATGAAGACTAATGGGTCCATAGTTGAAAAAAATCTGGTCTTATTTCTGGCCTGTAATAAGTGTCACATAGTATTGGATTCGTATAGTGAACATGGTAAAACATAGTAAGTTTTTAAGCTGTAGGAGATTAAGCACGGCTGAATTGAATATGGTGGTCTCTGAAATCTCAGTCTTAGGGTTCTTTGAGATTTCAGTCTCAAAGAAATTTCTTAGAACTGTCCTTCTCTTTTCTAAGGCCATTTCAACATTAACCTTAAACAAACAAGCCCAACATCAACCCCTTGTTTCTTAGGCAGAAGGTCTGGATCACTCAGGGAAAGTCAAGGCAATGCACGGGGGCTTCTGATATGGTGAGATCCTTTCTCATTTATCTGTAGAACAACCCTTTAGCGTTAACAACCATTTGTCTTCTTTTCTTACATGAAATGTGTCTTATCTTTAACTTGACCTGATAGGAACATGATTAGCTAATTGCTGTGGGCACCTGATATTTGAAAGGAAAAATAGATACCTCAGTCACCTCTCTTCTGATGAAATAAAAAATGATTAAGGTTCAGTGGTTTCTCAGTAGGAGGCAGCTGTTCTCAGGTGGGGAAATTCAGAGACTTGCAAATTCTGGATGTTAAACTACTCTTATCTGTCTTTTCCTTTCTTGTAAGGGAGGGGAGGCAAGGACAAAAGGACAGGCTCTGAATACATTTTTACAAAAATCTCTGGTCTCTGTAATAAAATTGTTCATCCCTATTAATTCCAGATTGTTTGCAGGGTGCATAATGGGCCACTGGCAAAATTGTGAAATCTTTGGTTCCCTTTTCTGCCTTTGTCTTTTGTATTCTGTAAGTCTTTCCCTTTGGTGTGTTCTTTCTCATTGCCTGCAGCCCCCTCTCCCAGCTCAAACTTGCTGGGCTAGAAGCTGAGAGAAGGTATGCACTTAGGTAAAAATCATTAGCATCCAGGAGAAGACTGTCCCCTCCTCCTGTCCCTGGGGATGTGAGGGTAATGAGGCACTCCAAGCCCTTCCCTCTTCATCTTTTCTAGGTCATGCTGTGTTCTGGAAGTCAGGTGAAATATAAAGACCTTTGATCTAAGAAAACTGCACAGATGCATGCACACATACACATACAGCTTCTTGTGCACCATTTCAGTAGATGCACAGCACCTCTTACACTCAAAACAGAAATTTGTAGGAGTCTAATGCAGCATCCAGGTAGAACCCTTTGTGAGAGGCCCAGGAAAACAGAGTTGCTAGAGGAATGGGCTTTCTGTCAATAGCACTTTGTTCCATTTTCTTCTCCAACACAGGGTGCTAGTAGTAAAGATTGCCCTCATACTTCCATTAGAATAAAAGAAAGATAATATATTATTACCTAAAAACTGCACTTTGTTATCAGAGCGTATAAAGGGAACACTATAATACTATAACCTCACTCTGTGTAGTAATACTGTCTAGTAATGGGCCTCAAAAAAAAAAAAAAAGAACATTTGGCTGGGAACCTAGATCAGTAAGAGAGTGCTTGCCCACCATCTAGAAGACCCTGGAACTGGATTTGCAGCTATTCTCCTGGTGGGTATCTTCCCGAAGAATTGAAGGCAACATACCATGACGACATATGCGCACCCATGTTTATAGCAACATAGTTCATGATAGTTAAATCTTGGAAAACACCCACATGCCCATCAGCTGATTAAATGTAGTGGGTTTTTCTATATAATGGAGTACTTACTCAGACATAAAGATAAAATTGAAACATGTATAGCTAAATGAATTCATCCTGAGATTATACTCTTCAAGTGAAATAGATTGTCACATGTAAATACTGCAGTCTCTCTGGTGTGAGAAACTGAAAGGGTAAATGAGAAGCAAAGTGTATAATATATAATATGAAGTAGGAAGAAACTCTTCAACAGGAAAGAGAAACAGTGAAGGGGAGGGGGAGAAGGAAAGGAAAAGGGAAAAATAGGAAAAGGGAAAAATGAGAAAAGGGAAAAATGGAAACAAGCTTTTATAAAAAAGAAGGTAGAGAGGACTTAAGGAAGGGAAAGGGACTGGGAAAAAGGAATGTACAGGTATAGTTACAAATTCCCTTTATTGAATGTGATCATTATGTATTTTTAAATCATACCACTAAAATTAAGTTTGCAAAAAGAATTTCAGCAGTGTGAAAGAAAGAAGAAAAGGGAAAAATGTTTGGCCAGTGACATCTCCAACTGGAGGCCAAGCTGAATGTTTTAACTCATGCTCACAGAATTTGAGTCTGAACTACTCTTCAAAAGCTCCTCTTTTCTCGTCTTCTTTTTTGTTTCCCCTTTCTTCCTTCTTTCCTCTTATTCCTGAGAGATATCTAAATAGGTCAAGAGGGACTCTGTGAGCTTCAATCTTTTGTGATAACATTCTGAAGATAGTTTAAAATCTCATATTTAATTTGAAAACCCCATGGATTTTTATATTACACTCAAAATATATCTATGCTTCCTTTACTATAAAATAATGTGAACATATTAACGTTTGAATGCAATCATTAGTCTAGGAAAATATGCCTTTTTTTAGCAGGCTGCATGTGTATATCTGCTGGCGTTTGTGTTTCCTCTCACCATTAATTTCATCAGTGGAGGAAGCAGTTTGCTATGTACAATTGAGAGTATTGAGTCCTAAAATAAAGTCACCCAAAGGAGAAGTGTGCTGAGAGGTACTGTGAATGTCCCTCTGCACTGTCATGGAGTTCAGGAGACAGGTGCAACCACATGGCTTTGATGAAACATTTAAGTGGAAGTAAAAACACACAGGACAGCAACAAGGGAATCAGACAATAATCCCTGTAAGGACCCTCTTGGGAAGGTGTAACCTAAGTTCTTTGGAGTATTTTTAACATTAAAAAAAATACACAGAAGTTGAATGCACTTCTTTGACACAAGTTGAGTTTTACATTTAATGCTGTACTTAAACATATTTGTACAACAAATGTCATTTCACCTGATTGACCAGAATGATGCTGAGAAACTGTTAGGAGCTTAGCCCTAAGCTGGGCTATAAAATTTTTTCTTCCATGAAAAAGCCACAGTGCGTGGCAATCTGAGTTAGATTTCACATCAGGACTTGTTAGGAGTGTGCTCTTTGGCAAGTTACTCAGACACTCTAAACTTGTTTCTCTATGTAAAAAGTAAAAAAAAAAAAAAAAAAAATTGCACTAACCCCAGAGTTTTGATATAAATTAGCACTAATTTACATTACTCTAAAAAGAGACTATATAAATTGTAATTCTTTACATTGATTATAATCGGATAGATGTTTAATAAAAAGAAAAAAATAGAGCCTGGTTAAAAGCAGAATATAATTAAGAGCTTGAAGAGATAGCAGACAGTAGCAAATCTACGCTGAATGTTTCAACTGCCACTAACCCCTCTCAAATACTATTGTTTCAAATACACTTACCCATCACGCTTGCCACTTTCTGAAGCATTTCCGGAAGTCCTCTTTTGTGAGTATTTGTAGTTGTGCTGCTGTGGTTGCCACAACATCCTTGCTCCATTCAAAATGTTTCCTTTCATGAAAATTTTAACTTTGGGGAAAAGCCAGAAGTCATGTGGTGACAGATGCAGTGAGTAACGCAGATGATGATGTGGCACAATGATTGCCACTGGGTGCTGCTTGCCAGTAGCATTCACTGTATTTTTATCACCACTTAGAAAGACACTTACAAAAGAGGACTGCAAGAACTGCCTGGAAAAGTGGCAAGAATGATAGGATAAGTGTGTTTGAAAAGAGAGGGTGTGTTTTGAGGGGAAGTAATGGCAAAGTGTCTTCTATCATAACAAATTTATTTTATTTAAAGATCGTATAGTACACTTTATATATTGTACTTATTTAAAGATCGTATAGTATACTTTATATATTGTACTTACTTCCAGGATTTAGAGGAACACATGTTAATAAAGATTAGAAAAGAAAAGAAAATCTAGAGGTGAGCTATGGGTAAGATCTGTGCAGAAAGAGGTAAGATAAAAGGAGACACCACCAACATGAAATGCTGCCGCCTGTGCTTGAGCAAAGTGAGGAAATGTATCTGAATCAGTAGAGGGCCAATTACGCGAACACATGAGTGGGAGAAAGGAGGGGCTGCAGTGTCCTTTTGACAGTACCAGGCTTTGGTGTTTCCTAATGTAACTCATTTTAGACTTCAGCGTTTGTTTTGTGGAATCTCACTATACCTCCTCTCCAACTCAGGTTTTCTCATGACTGGCACATTGTAACCTTGGCAGATTGCTAAGAACAACCAGAACTGCATTGTATTCTGGATGACGTATTTTAGTTATAGCATTAGCAAGGTGGACTACAGAAGGGAGGGTAAAAGATGGAAAAACTAAAAGAGAAGAATGGAGAACATTGAGAGAAATTACTCTTAGGCAGTTGAAGAAAAATTATGATGAAGAAGGTTTGTTTTGAGATGCTCTTTTGAGTAGTTGTGAATGGTACATGGTGCCAGACTTGGGTAAAGAAAGTCCTATTAATCGCAGTTGTTGTAAAGGAAGTGAACTGTCCCTTAGGTCACATTTCTGCACATAAAAAGTGAAACACATTTAGAGAATGTGGAAGACCGAATACCTTGTGCAGTTGACAGTTGGCCTTGAGACTTCAAAGTTTCCATTCTGTCACCTCTGCCTTCCAGTTTCAAAATCTACAGATTTCTAAAGGCAGACATCTAGAAGTCAAGGAAATCACCTCATTTGCACTTAAAAGATAAAGACTGTATTTCAGTTGATTTTAAAGATTGGAGATTGAATGAGAGCAGATAAGTTATCAAAGCCAGAATCTCTGAGGTGCCAGATGGGGTAGAAAGTGCAGATGGACTCATGTGCTTTTTTTTTTTTTTTTTTTTTTGAGACAGGGTCTCGCTTCGTAGTTCAAGCTGGCCCTGAGCTCACTATGTAGCCCAGGCAAGCCTCCAACTCAGCAATCCTCCTATCTCTGCCTCTGGAGTGCTGGGATTACAGGGAGTGCTGGGATTACAGGCATGAGCCACCACGCCCCGGCACTGTGGTATGAGGTATTGATTGCTGGTGGGCATGAGTCACCATGCCCAGCATAGTATATGGTAACTGGGATTGAACTCAGGACCTTGCACTTGCAAGACAGGCGCTGGAACCACTGAGCTAAATCTATGGCCCTCATGTGCTTTCTTAAGACATGTAACCATGTCACGTCAGGAGCTTAGAGCACATTAGTACCTTTAGTTTTCACCCCAGAATTTTACATCTATATACATATACACTCACGCTGGACAAGGCCTAGAAAAAAAAGCATGGTGGAATTTGTTGTGCAATAAACAGTCTTTAGTTGATACATGACAGCATACAGCACCAAAGATTCCTGACCAGATGAGTTTTGGAAGAGAATCATACACAGCCTGGCAAAACTAAAAACTGGTTTGAAATTTGCATCTGTAGTCCACTGCCTGGGATGTGTTCCCCTCTTCACATTGCACCTACAGCTTTCAACTTGCCTCTCTTCTATCTAAAATGCTAAGAGAAGAGTTAAGGCCATCAAGACAAAGTCATCATGTCTTCAAAAAGTAAATAATAACTGTCATTACAGCAAGAATGCAACTAGAGCTTCTCAAACAGCTTTGTGTATTTCATTTAATATATGTAGTACCAAACAGGGTATGCATCATCATCATCACACTCATTCTGGGGAAAATTAAAGGATGACAACAATGAACTCATAGTATGTAACAGAACCAGGACAGAAATTTCATTTCTTCAAATTGCTCTCCTTAGGCTTTTTCTGTTGGACTAGATTTTAGAAGAAAGCATTTTGTTGTTGTTGTTGTCAATTAACACACAATGATGTGTACATTAGTGATGGATCTAAGTCAGTTTCACACACTTAGTTACCTCAACACTGAGGACTTAATAAATCTTCATAGAGGGGTGCATCCTGGATACCATGGGATTTTGGTACTCAAAATCTCTGGCCTCTGCCCACTGGATTCCACTGTCAGGAACACTCTTGTGACAACCAAAATCTCTCCAGACATTGCTACGGACATTGTTTCTAGTTGAAAATGATTTTTTAAAAAATTTATATTGAAAGAAAAATGCAAACTAAATCAATTGTACTGAATACATGTATGTGTGGTTTGGGCACCTTTTTGCATATGCACATGAAGACAGTTGACAGAGATACCTTTAGATGACTTTGGCTTCCTCTAGGGACCAAAGCATTCCAGCATTATAAAGCCTGGAACTATCTGACCCTTGGATCCTGATTTGGGATAAGAATGATGGAGGTATAAAATGAGACTGCCATTGACATCAAGTATAGAGTTGTCATTTCTCCATTTATAAAATGACATGATTTCCCAATGAAGTCACAAAACACTTAATTGTAGGAACCCAATAATTCAAATTGAATTTGCCAACAAAAATTGATATTTACACAGAAAACATTGAAATCTTTACCATAAAGAATGTATCAACAAGAGTGAAAACGTCAATAGAGTCACACATTCTCCCCTTAAATTGATTTTGCTTCATTTGCTCAGATGTTTCTTAGATTAACTTCACTAATGAATTTTCAGTGTCTATTCCCTTGACTACAAAGCCACAGCCTGTGCTTAATTATCATATTCTTTGCTAAATCCAGGTCTTTCATCTGAACATTATTGGATTGACACGATTTGCTGAGGTGACAGCTAACCTAATATATTTTGTTTATTATGGTCGAACTGAGAATGTAGTGTATGAAACTTTGTACAGAAAAGTCCTTAAGAATTCCATAACTATATAATAGCACATATAAACTGTCATCACTACACCTTTGTTTAAGCTTTTATCAGCCCTTTTGTAATCTAGTACATTATTCAGAATCTGTATTTTAACTCTGTATCGAAAATTGACAGTGAGGATTACTAGAATAACAAAAAAAAATTTCTATTTTAGATTACAACATTAGAAAGAACTTCAAACTAGTTTAATAAATTAAATGATGCCTATCAAAATATGTAGTACTGAATTCTACAAGAAAGGTACATTGCTGCAAGTATACAGACACACAGACAGCATGTGCCAAAAGAGCCATATACAAGGTCATGCATAATATATTTCCAAGGAAAATGCAAGTTCCAAGACTACATCTAAATGTACAAGTATTGGTCACAGAGTTCTATAAACAATCATACACATACACCTCCAAGACACGTAGCATAATGTTATATGAAGATAATGCATGAACCAGGCACATACTTGAAATCTCAGTACTCTGGGAGGCTGAGGCAGGAGGATCAAAAGTTTGAGCCCAGCTTGGGCATTTTAATAAGATTCTGTCTCAAAATAAATTTTAAAAAATATCCTGAAGATGTAGATAAGTGCAAATGCTGTTGGCTCCATCCCTAATACCGAAAGAAATGAGTATCTTAAACTATATGAACTAGTTTACACATTTTTTCCTTTCTGTATTAATTATTTTATTATTGGAGCTGTTCTGCCTTTGTCAGCTAACAGTCTCTTAACCTAAAGATACTAAATCACAAGTCCAAGGTGCTTGTTAATTCAATGAACGTTTATTATCCATATGTTCAGGCATCAGAACTTCCTGATTATATTACTAAAATGTCAAGGTGGAAATATTTGAAGTTGACATTCTGTCCATTAGAGAAGGAAACTGTGTGGGGGATCTGTATACAATACATCGGAATGTACAGGATGCTGCACCACCAAAAGAAGCAACAATAAAGGAACTTTCCTACCTACCCCCAACAGCCTTTACCCATTCTCTTGGCAACACACAAGTGGCATTCACAAAGTAAAGAGAAATTAATTTCCATCCAAGTGCCCATTTCATTTCCTTGTCTACAGAGATAAATATTCACTAATGTGACTCTAAAGTCAATATTGACCTTGGGGGGGGAGGTAATAAATCTTGACAGTGACCAGAACAAGTGACTTGCACAGAGGATGTACACATGGGCAAGTTTACTAGTTATCTTACCCATGGACAAAAAGAAGAGTAAACTATTGAATTGTGGGCATGCCTATGTGCTTGTATGTACTATTTTATATTTACATAATTTATTAAAATGTCTATACTGTATTATCACATTAGTTATTACATTACATTCTATTAAAATAGTATTTGAATTCATCAGAGGCAGGGGTGAACCTCACATAGATATCAATGTGAAAATGATCTGCTGGATCATACTTTAAGCAACTACTCAAGGATGAGGCTGAAATTTACATTGCGATGGAGACTGAGAAACTAACACTGAATCCCTAATGCAAGACCTTTACATAGTTTATGTACACCTTCCACTTCTACCCAAGGTCACTGACATCAGGAAGTACTTTGAGGCCCTCACCAACAGTGGGCTACAGTGGATTTCTTTCACCAAAGTGAAGAAGGAGGGCAGGAGGCCACAGAGAGGTCTCCTCTGAGTGTCCACCTTCAGACCTGGGCTCTGACTCCGTCCCGAATCCAGACCCGCTGCCTCTGCTCAGGTTTCACTCAAATTGTCTGCATTTCAATTTATCAAGCAGTTATTTTCCCATTCACTGTGCTCTACCCGGGCAATTTAATCACAGTGAACATGAGATTCCTGCTTTGGAGGAGGTCCCCAGGGAATGTCTGGGATACAGGTGGATAATTCAAGGGCCTTTACCGGATAACACTCTAACATAAAAATAGCTGTTGACTGGAAACTAAAGAGATGAAGGTGAGGAAGCTATTTTTTGACAAGCGACTATCCTTTCAAATCAGTAAATGCCAGTAAGATTGTCCTGCTCTGACACTCACATGAAATAGCAGCAAGAAAAGTTTTCCAGTGCATTAAAAACAAGAGAGTCTCTCTTCTAGCTATTTGAAATATGCAAACCTACAGCCACCTGACTGGGCAGTGAAGAAAAGCAGAAGTCACAGCTCCTGTTAATAAATGAGACAATGGTGATGCTTGAAATGGCACATACACTGGCTGGATTTGATCAGCACATAACATATGCATGTATGCAAATATCGTATCACACTCCATGAATATGTACAATTATTAGATGCCAATGACATTTTTAAAATAGCTACCTGTTTGTTTTGTGTGATTAATAACAGAAATAACACCAAAAAAGCTGCACACTGGCTAGGCTTGACTGCATTACCATTCTCCCTCCAAACCTTCTCAAACCAGACCCCTTTTGTTTACAATTATAAACTCAGAGATTCTTGCAATTAGGAATAAATCAGGGTCTTCAGATGGCAACTCTCGAAAGAGTCAGACAAGAAAGCATGCACTGAGCAGCTGAAAATATTTAAAATCTAATTTAAGTAACGTTTAAAGTATAAAACATCATTATTAAGTATAGTCACCAAGTAGACGAGAACTCTCAGAAGTTCATTTCTCCAAAGTGAAACTTTGTACCTTTGACCAACATCTTATTCCTCCCTACCATTCCAGTTTTGACAATTACCACTCTTCTTTGATGAGTGAATGAGAGTTTGCTATAATTTTTGTCTAGCTCATTTCACTTGGTATAATGTCTTACAGTCTCATCTCTATTGTCACAGATACCTCTATCGTCACACCATTCCAGGATGTGGCTATTATGAATGATGCCATAATGAACATTATTAAAATATTAACATATTAAAAAACAGAATGTCCATCTATCAAGTTCTATAGGTGACACAATGTAATGCAGTGATGAAAATACTGGTATTAGTGAGCAGGGTTTCCAGTGGGCATGACATGAGTACAGAGGCACTAAGAATGGGCACCAATCCTAAAGTCCACAATAATCATGAAGCCAACTTTTATAAGCAGATCTACAGGAATCAATTTTTGGTGAGGCAACTGGTCTACCGCATATGTGTACATACAAGGTTTCTCAGACCCTGGATCAGACAGAACTAGTTCCTCAAGGAAGAATGATTCCTAAGGAAGGACAAACATGACTCTTTTGTAGGGAAACAGATGCACCTTGAGAATGCAACATTAAGTGCAAATAAATCAGACACTTAAATTTAAATATTATGTTTTTTCTTATATGAGAAACCCAAAACAAAATTAAAGCAAAAAATAACAGATACATAGCAACAAACAGAGGTAAATCTTTTACCAATG
>PVIC010051657.1:0-12420 GCA_004025085.1 Thryonomys swinderianus
ATGACTCAGAGAATAGCATGTTCCTGCTCAGGCTGTAGAGGAGGCCACTGCTGAAAGGCTACAGCCCCATGTGAGGCTTAACGCTGTCTGCTTCCTACAAAGAACTTCAAGGTCCTACTAGAGATCTAGTGCAGCCAGAACCTGCTCTTCTGTTGCAGGAGCTTGTGAATAAGGTGGTGTGTGTGTGGTGGACTTGGCTTATTAGCTTTGGCTGCCCTGAGTCTGACAGAAGCTACACAAATTACAAGGTAAAGACCTCAAGCTGCCTGTCTTGGTGGTGGCCAATAAGCACGACATAAGGAAGGCCGTGAATGTCATGGGGCTGCAGCAGGAGCTGGGCCTGCAGGCTGTCAGCAACTAGTAGGATGATTCCTTTTGGCAGGACAAGGCTGCCCATACAAGGATTGTTTGGAACCAGGCACTGAGCACATTTGAAAACTGCCCTTGTATACATTTTGTATCCTGCTTGCTGCATTTTTGAATTTGGCTATTAATTCTAGGAGCCTTCTAGTAAAGTTTTTTTGGTATTTTATGTAGAGTATCATGCCATCTGTAAATAATGATCCTTGTCTTTTCATATATATATATATATTCCTTTATATATATTCCTTTATACATATATATAAATATAAATCCTTTATATATATATATATATATATATGTATTCCTTTTATTTCTTTCTCTTGCCTGTTTGCTCTGACTCATCTTTCAAGAATGTTGGTAAGCAGGGGCAGTGATAATGAACATCCTTTTTGTTGTTTCTGCTTTTAGAGGAAGTTTTCAGTTTTTCTCCATTTAGATTAATGTTGGCAGTAGGTTGGTCAAAATAGCTTTTATTATATTGAGATAAAGACCTTCTATATATTTTCTTCAGGATTTTTATTGGAAATGGATATTGGATTTTGTTAAAGGGTTCTTATGTACTACTCAGATCATCTGGGCATGGTGTCTCATGCCTGTAATCCCAGCATTCAGGAAGCAGAGGCAGGAGGATTGCTGAATTTGTGGCTTGCCCGGGCTATATAGTGAGCTTAGGGCCAGCCTAAACTACAAAGCGAGACCCTGTCTCAAAGAAAAACAAAACAAAACAAAAATTAAAATAGATCTACATTTGATAGAGTAGAAAATAGAGCTGTATATGGGGTTGGTATATTTCTGAAAGAATTAGTCAGTATACTATAGAGAGATACCTGCATACCCATCTTTATTGTAACACAACTTATAATACCTAAGTTATGGAAATAGTCTATGTTCCTGTCAGAAGAAAATAAGTTATATATGTACAATACAGTACTCAGTTAAATGCACAGAATCACATTATTTACAAGAAAATGCATAGAAATTGCAATTATTATGTTAAGTGAAATGAACCATACTCAGAAAGTCAAATATCATGTTTTCTCTCATATGTCAAACCTAGAAAAAATTAAAGAGAAATGACATGGAAGTAGAAAGGAGGCTACTGGAAAGAAAGAAAAGGATCAAGGGGTTGGGGGAAGCAAAAGGGCGGAATGTGAGAATGTGTTATCTGCATATCTCAATAAGCCAAAACAACAATTATTTTCTGCATAACAAATGTAGACTAAAAAGAAAAGTGAATGTAGTATGGTGAACATCCATGTACTTGCCATCTGGATTTAATAGTTGTTAATATTATGCAGCATTTGTGTCTGTCTGTTTTTGCTGCTATTAAATTGAATTACAGATGTTGTTGCAGTAATATGGTAACAAACCTACTGTATATGTTAGGAAACATTTGTAAAAAATGAAAGTATGTACTATATTCCTTCATGAAACATTTTATTATATATGTATATGTGTGTGTGTGTATATATACATATATATATATATGTATTTGTCAGTAGATATTTAGGTTAGTTTGACCTTTTGCTCTAGTGAATTAAGCTGCTATGAGCACGTGTGAACAATTAGCAGATGTGTTCGTGAAATTGGTTTGGGACATTACCCTTATACTACTCAGAACAGTAAAAGAAACCTCATCTCTGAACCAGATAGACGTGGGTTAAAAATCTAGTTTCACCCATTCTAGGCTGTGTAATTTTTGGGAAGTTAGTAAGTTTCCTGAACTTTTTCATTCTTTGTCGTAAATGAACAATGATGTTTAAACACAGTTGTTTTAGAATTAAATGAGACTTCATATGACTTTGTAAGTTCGATATATCCATATCCTTGTCTTCCCTTCAACTATCCCATCTACTATTCTCTAGTCATTTATGTGTAACTCCTTCCTTATTCTTGGTGTTAATCAGGGAAGGCCATAAACATACCATGAGGACTGAGGTTGGCTTGCTCTATTAACACAAAATTGTTTTCTCCACAGATCCAGTAGATTTGGTCCAAAATTGCTTAACTAAACAAATATTACTCAAAGCTTCATGGTTCTTTAGAAAGAACACTGACATATCTTTAGAAAAATAAAACACATATGATCCTATCTTCTAAGTTTCCTTTCTTAAAAGCAGGAAATAGTACTTTTTTTTTCTAAAACGAGTTTCAGATACTTGAATTGAATTCAACACAAACTTTGAATGAATGCCAGATTTGACCAAAATATGTTCCCTAATGCCTAACTCAATCAGGCTCACTTGTTTGATCTTGATCAAAAGAAAGGAAATGGCATCTTTACATACTCATGCTGGCAGCAAACATTTGACTTCATTTCCCTCAGGGAGTGTTATTGAGACAAATGCCCCTTTGTGGTGCATTCTACATCCTGAAGAACATTATAGTGTGGTGGTTATACCAGTTATGGTCTGTTTACTTAAACTCAATTTAGTGGTATAAATATTGAAGCTATCAGTAAAAATGTTCTTTTAAATATTTGGAAAAGTGTACAGAGAGAAATTGTAATTTAAATCTTGGGAAATTACCATAAGAGCAAGAGTTGCCAGATTTGCTTTCTTTGATAAATTAACTTTAATGATTATTTTACTTTGCAAGAAAAAGAAATTTATAAGAATGGTCTGAACTTGGTTTAGAAAAACAAGGTAAAATAGAAGAAATTTTGAAGTCATGGTAGTAAGATTAAACAGAGAGTGTGTGTGAGGCTGTGGAGAGAGGGTTTGCCTAGCAGGCCCAAGGCCCTGAGTTTGACTCAGCACTTCAAATAAGATTAAACACAATTACATACTACTTCAGTGTGGCTCATGAAGTCTAACCCTCTACTCCCCACCCTCCCAAAAAACATTGGGCAACCAGATGCAAATGATAATTGTTCTTCCCATGAAAGAATTAAAAACACAACTTCATAATATCATGATTCAATCTGGGATCAGCTTGTATTAAAGTGAACACACAAATTAACTTATTTTTTAATCTTGTTTACATTGAATCAGAAAATTAAATTTGACTTCTAAAATGTTTTGTTTTTTACAAACCACAAAAACATATATAAATCCTAACTTCACCCAAATACAGACTATGATTATTTTAAGGAATCCTTTTCCATTGTGTGAAATGGTTCAATTAGCAGAGCATATATTGCAGAACAACTTGAGGAACTTGAGACACGTCCCAAAGAGCTCTGGGAGTTTTGTCTTTTCAAAGAAGGAAGAGGATTCTAGTCTTACAGGATAAGATTGAAAGTTGCAATACTGGGAGTGGTAGCTCATGCCTGTCATCCCAGCACTCAGGAGGCAGAGGCAGGAGGATGGCTAAGTTCCAGGCTTGCCTGGGCTACATAGTGAGCTCAGAGCCAGCCTGAACTACAAAGCGAGACCCTGTCTCAAAAAAAAAAAAAAAAAAAAAAAAAAAGATTGAAAGTTGGGATGAGGGGAGCCAGAGATGATCTTCAAATCAGTGTCTGTTATGGTATTAGGAAAAGAGAATGTTTCAGGCTATTGAGCCTGGTGGAGTATAATATTGTAATATAATCCACTGCCTGCTTTGGTAGGGCAGCCTTTAAAAGCAGGCACTGGCTGTGGCTATTAAGTCAAACCTTGTGCTCAGCATCAAGAGAAACTGGTACCAAGCAGTGGGATGAGACCACAGACAGAGGAACTGGCAACACTGCAATCCTTTGGTTAGGAAAATGTTACCGAGTATTAGCCTTTTTGCTGTTAGGATCAGAGGCAGTATTGCCGTCAGTTTTTCCATTCAGTCAGAATGTATGTTCAGTAACTGATAACTGCAGGGTACCACCTAGAAGTGGCTTCCTAAAGCCGATAATGCACAATTCCTGCCTACAAGAAGCTCACCTCAGGACAAACTGCCTGCTCACTATTGTGAGGAGAACACTCCCATTATTTATAGGTAGGGCTGTGGGATTTGGATAGGAAGGAGCAGGAAGCCACTGAAGCAGAGGAGGGTCCCAAGATGCATTTTATAGTTGGCTTCAAGAATACAAAGAATAGTATAGTATATAACATGATCTGTCATCTGAGACTTAGGGTGAGCTAATCTTTTCCCTGATATAACTCATCATTCAGCTGAACAAACTTTATCCTAGAGATGAATTGGCCTGCCTTAGTTAAAAGGTACAAATTAACATTTCTTTATATTGGTCATAGAAATGCTCCACAAATATCCATACCTCGCTGAATCAGAGATAGTACACACGCTAATGACTTCTAAGATATATGCTTTTTCCAAGATCATCATTAATCACAGGAGGTCTAAATCCAAACAATACTTTTTGGTGGTCCATCTTAGCTCCCTGGACCATTTTTCATTAGCCTTGTTTTCCTATTTAAAGCTCCTAGATTTTTTTGTTGACACCACATGCACCATTCTAGCCTCTAGCTCATTCACCTTGTCAGGCCTTTTCAGGCCCTGGTTAGTCTCCTCAACCTTACGCATTTTTGTAGTCTGGTGCTTGCTTTTGTCCCTGTCAGCCTTTCTACTGCTACAGTTCTCCTGGCAACTTGATGAAGCAGTGATCTGCTATGCCTTTAATTTCTGAATTTAAAAATGATTATTTTAACATACCTCAAGCACAAATTTGTCTCCTGAATTCTTTCCTCACAGTCTGGCTATTATGTCTTCATTTGGCTATTGTGTGTGAACCTTAAATGCAATGAACACAAAACAGAAGATGTCATCAGCCCATTCTGTATTTTGAGATCTCTTCATTTATTCCCTGTTTTTTCTGGCACCACAAGACTTAGGATCCTCAAATCACAAATCAGAAGTTCATGGCTGGTTTATCTCTCATTTCCTTTGCATATTCTTTACCTCCATGCTTTGTTTCTTCACTGTCCCTGCTGCTATTCGGTTAAGAACCGTATCTTCCAGCCTGGATTATCAACCTGAGAAAAAGTTAATTGAAAGCCTTCTCGTCATTCTTGCCCACCCCAACAACTATCTGCACAAAACCAGGGACATCTCACTGAGGGGGAAAACTCTAATACTATCACTTTCATGCTAAATAATATTCTTCAGAGGTTTCCTATTACATTCAGGATCAAGTCCAAATTCCTGAATATGGTATAGGCCTTTTGTGACCTCTTATTTTTCCTTTTCTTTTACTATTATAGAATATTTTGGTTTTGATTTTCTTATATTTGACTCATGACTTTTCAAAATGTCTTCCACTCTTTGAATTTCACACATTCTCTTTTGATTTGTTACAAAACCAACCCTATTTTTTCTCCCTGATGGCATGTTGTCATGCACCTGTCAAATCCTCAGACAGATGACCACATTCCAAGGTCCTCCTTTCTTCTCAGTCTGGTTAGTGCTCTTCTATGCTGCCCCTCAAGGTCCAGTATGCTTATTCTACAGTACCCCAGAATGTCCATTCTACAGAAATCTGGTGTTCGTTTTATTCAGTCCTTCTCCTTCACCTCTACACAAGTTCTCAATCACAATAGTCTGTTACTTCAATCTCTATATAACCTATACCCAGCTCAGTGGTTAGTTTGCACAGATACTCACATTTTGTTTTATGTCTTACTAGTACATGTTTGTGATACATAATAAGTGCATTCATCATGATGAGCTGGCTTGTATATATATATATCACATCTTAATCACTTTTTACTTCCCCTTCCCTCCCTTCTCCCACCTGTAAGTCACCTTCACATTTTTAAAATATGTAAATGTTTCTTTATTATGCTAAGTCAAAAAGAAGGAATAAGCTGAAGAATTTGATGACAGTTCAAATACCGATAAGTATATATTTCACTCCTCACCATCACCACAAATCAGAATCCTTGAGAGAAGGGAGATAATATATATATATATATATGTATTTATATATTTATATATATTTATAATATATAATATATTTTACATATAATATATATATAATATAAATGTATATGCAAATGATAAAAAATAAGATAAACTACTAGCAATGTCTAATAATATGGGAAAAACTAAGTGTGATCACACCTAACAATGAGATTATTTTTTGCCCATTAGAGGGACAAAAATGAAAAATATGACTCCTATTTTGATAATAAGATAGAAAAATGGGATACAAATACTTCTAGTGGTCCTTTGGAGAGTAACTTGGGGATAACTAATAAAATCTGAGGTGTATGTATTCTTTGACTAAAAACTGACATATTTAAGTCTGTGCTGTAGAGAAATTATACAACATGTATATAGAGAAAGTGTTTGAATATAATTGTAGATGTGAGCAGAAGAGCTAATAAGGAAACAATTTGTGCAATGGGAGAAGAGAAAAAAAGGTGACAAAGTGTCATGTAGCAGTTAGAACTTAATAGAGTTGCCACTATCAACATAAGTATATAGAAAAAAATGTTCAGGAAGAAAAAACATTGCAAAATAATCCAGTTTGGTATTACAATTATATGATTAGACATATGTAAAATGATATTAAGTATTTTTGAAAATGTTGGGTAAATGTATTAAGATAACCAGGCAATATAAAGACTAAATTTCCCCCTGGGAAGCCAGGAAGGAGAGTGGGTTTCAGGGAAATGTTTTTTAATGTTTTATTTAGAATAAACTGCATGAAAGAATCTTTATTTCAAGAAACAAGTGATACCAATTAGTTGTAGTAATATAATGAAGAATGAGAATAGGTAGTAAAAATTGGGGTTGGAGTGGTAAAAAATAAAAATGTGTTTTTGGAGGAGGTAGGATCAGATCAAGCTCAATGCCTTATGCAATTGTGGGTGGGTATGTAAACAATTTTTGGTTTTGGCTGATTCACAAAGACCTGTCTTGGCTCTTTCTGCAGTGAGAGAATGTGTTGAAAACACTGCCTCCTTTGACTTCCTGGATATGCCCTACTTTAATGGTGCCATGTAAACAACTCCACTGACATTTTCAAGGGGAGCTGTAATACAAAAGCAACATACAATGAAATTCCATTCTATTTCCTTGCTAGATCATTTCTTTTCTACCTGACCTTTAAATGTTTAGTTTGTGCTGACTTCATTATATCCTATCCACTTCTTTCCTAAGTGATTATA
The DNA here is from genome assembly GCA_004025085.1 of Thryonomys swinderianus. Taxonomy (NCBI): domain Eukaryota; kingdom Metazoa; phylum Chordata; class Mammalia; order Rodentia; family Thryonomyidae; genus Thryonomys; species Thryonomys swinderianus. Next base: position 7,407 of record PVIC010051657.1, read on the forward strand.
TTGATTACCACATTTAAATCTTGAATCCATAGGGCTCCAGAAGTCTGAACTCCAGACCTCAAATAGCCAATTGCTCACTCAATTGATGTCTTAGGGGTGAGTCAAGGTCTAATAATTCTTTCCATAACTGACCCTAAAATGTGTCTTGCTGCAGAGACTTCTTTATGAGATGCCATATCTATAATATTATCCATGCACATGTGCCTACAAAACAAAACAAACAAACAAAAAAACCCCGGGGATTAGTGTTGACAACTCTCTTCTGTACTTTAGAGCCATTGTATCACTAAATTTTTTTTTTTTTTTTTGCTTTTTAGGAGACAGGGTCTCACTTTGTAGTTCAGGCTGGCCCTGAGCTCACTGTGGTGCCCAGGTAAGCCGCTGCGAACTCAGCAATCCTCCTGTCTCTGCCTCCCGAGTGCTGGGATTACAGGCGTGAGCCACCACGCCCAGCATTTGTATCACTAAATTCTGATTTTGCCTTTTAAATGTATCTTGAATGCTTTGACATTTCTACAAATTCATTCTACTCTTAGCACTTCCAGGCCTTTGTATCCTGATTGTGTTTTTCTCTGTATCTGTCAGTCTTCTTTCCTCTTGTTTATATTTAATTAGTTTGTACTGCATTAAGCTATTCTTTATGTTCAACCTGATGCTTTCACAATGCAAGTCTCAAAGAAGGAAAAAAAATGGAAACAAAGTTTTTGTAAATAAAACAAGAAAAGGAGGGTTAAAGGGAGAGGAGGGAACTGGAAGAAAAAGAGGAATCAAAATATACCATATACAATGTACCAATAAACTCTATTTTAAAAAAGATATACTATGTACAGGTACAAAAGTCCTTTGATGAATGTGATTGTTATGTGTACTTAGATTGTACCAATAAAATTAATTAACAATAAAATATTTAGAAATATAAAAATGCAAATATCAGTGTCTCACCCAGCCTAAAACATTTCCTTACTTTCCATTGCACTTGGGTTACATTCCAGCATCCTTCAGTAGCTCTGTAGCACCAAAGCTCTTCCTGCTTAGAGACTTCATCTGACTGCCATCTTCTTTTCCACTTCTCAAGTCCAGATTCAGGAAATAAGTTCTTCACACGTCTCAAGCTCCTTTCCAGAGTGAGACTTTGTTTCATCTTGCTGTCTACTGCTGTATCCCACAGCCACCACTTTCCAAATCCCCCACATAAGATATGTCTTTTCATTCTTTACCTCTCACATTACTGCCTCAGGAAAGACTTCCATGACCACCCTAGGGAGGATTATAAGTGCTGTAATACTGTAACTTAGTACTTGCTAAGAGCATCTCACAAAATTAAATACTTGCTTGTATGACTGTTTGCTCACCTCAGTAGACTCCAAGTTTAACAAGACCAGGGCGGTGATTTCCATTAATGGTTATGTCCCAGTATCGTCTGAAAAAAAGTTGAACTTCTAGAAGGGCAAAGGAAAAGGAAGACAGTTCAGTTTCTACTGCCAGTAGCCATGAGATACTGCACAATACTTGGAAACAAGTTCAATTTATTTCACAAAACTAATCTGAGGTAATGAGTTTAGATGGTTTTAAACTTACATATATATACATATATATATATAAATATATATATGTATATATACATATATAATATTTTTCCACGCTTGAGTTTTCCTAAGCTAGAAGTGCATTTCCTTGAAAAGTGACCAAATCGTTGTGCATGTTAGTTTGGTTCAAAGTCAGAGGGTGTAGAGATGGTGCACAGGAATGCTTTTTAATTTTTAAAATTGTAATTATTAACAGATGTCAATTGTATAAGTCAGTTTCACTGTGACATTTCCATTTTTATATATATATATATTCTGCTTTGACCATGTCCACCTACTTATCTATTCTTTCTTGACATCCTCTTTCTTTCCCCTTCCTAGTTCTCTTTCCTAATAGTCTCTCTTTTACTTATTTTGCTTAACATGGTGCCTTCCAGTTCTTTCTATTTTCTTGGGTGACATATTTCACACTTTAGACTGAATAATACTCTATTGTATATTTACACCATATTTTCTTCATTAATCTATTAACGGGTATGTAGGCTGATTCCATATCTTCAGGAACGGATCTCTAGAATATAATTTCTAGAGTAACCTCTCACAACGTCTTCAGTTACACAGTAATAGTCAAGGCTGGTCAGCAATTAGAAAAATTAGATTTTTTTTCTATGAATAGTGTGACTACTATCTTTGGTATAGAAAAATAATGGATTTGGATTTAGATCTGTGTCAGAATCTCATTTCTTTTCCTCTTACTTTGGCCAAGTTTTTTTTTTTTCTTACAACTAACCCAGGCTTTAGTTTTTTCACTTACATAATTGAATGTATCTCACCTTTATGTAAAGATTTACAGAGCTACCATAGATTTGCTGAGATAGAATAATAAGGCACTTACCACGTATCTTATTGTTGGTGGATATTCAATGAATTTTAGTTCTTTTCACTTTTATTTCTATTACTATATATAAATAAGTCAGTTCCGTTGTCCTTGAGTTGGAATGCAAACATTTGAAATCAGAGTTTTGGTACTCTGAAGCTTCCCCTTGTTAAAGCTTTTGCCTAGGAACTATTTTGATAGACTGAATAATAAATTATATATTATAGTACATATCAATAAAACATATTTTTATATATCTGAATACAATTGATAGTGGAGTATGGAAAAAGAAAACCTCACAAGTAGGTGATTAGTAGCAATAGAGTATTGTGCTTTTTCTTTGTAAAACAGTACTGAAGCAAAGCCTATTCTGCAGTGCTGGTTGTGATTTAGACTTTCCAAGACTGTGCCAGTAGATATGTTGTCAAGAGGAGCTGGAAGAACTACCAACATATATCACATTATAGAGTGACTTGTTGATCCTTCAGATCATTTATCTCATGGGTTCTTGAGGGCTCAAGATGTGTCAGACACCATTCTGTCCAAAGTGAATGAAGCATAGCTCTGCTAGGGTGGAAAAAAGAAAGGCGGAAGAGGAATCATAGAAAAGCAAAAACATATATCATGTGGTGATAAATAGCAAAAATATAAGGAGACTGTGTGTGTGTGTGTGTGGTGTGTTGTATTATTTCATACAAAATGGTTGTAAAACCTTTAGAGTTATAAGAACAAGGACTGAATATTATAAGGGAGCAAGCTTTGCAATTTCCCAAGGAAAAGCGTTTCTGAGCAGAGATTAGAAAAAAGCAATAAGGTCAGAAGCAGTGTGCTTGAGATATCTGAAGAATGGAAATGAGATTGGTGCAGTGACAGCAGAGTGCGCAAGGGGCCATGGAAGGGAGGAGGTTGAGGTTGTGGGGACTACTGCACAGGGCTTTGAATCCAACACAGATGGGACATCATAAAAAGCTTTGGACATTAGCCTATGATGCTTGAACGTGTTCACTTTGACTGTCATGGGAGAGTAGTTTTAGGGGGCAGGGAAGAAACACGGAAATGTTAAGAGACTGTTCCTAATGTTAGATGAGAAGTGTTCCTCTTGGCACTAGCTGCAGATAAGAAACACTTTCAGGTGGCATTCTTTTTCCAAAAACAAACTTTCTAATGTCTCCTTGTTACCACATTAAACAATGTCTACTTCTCTAACATCCTTTTATTTCTCTATATAGAGTATGCCTCAAATATATAGGGCTTAGACTAGCACAATAATAATCAGAATAGTGAGTAGTATTCAGATTTTGTGTACATTTCAAAGGATTCGGTGGTAGACCAGTGATATAGGAGAAGGAGCAACCAAAAATAACACTGAAGATTTGGGCCCAAGCATCTGGGGTGGTGGGGGAGGGAAACAGGCTAAAAGAGAGGAAGATGCTGGGTTTCGTGTGAGTCAGTTCTTTTCATTCTCTATGACTATTCCGGTCCGGCACAGTTTCTGGAAGGAATCCGACCCTGAACTTATCAATTATCTTCTTTCTGTGTGGTTCAGTTGTTTGCTAACAGCTGGCCTAGCATGAAGGGGATTGAGAGGGAAATGGGGAGGATAATAATACACAAATTGCACCTATTGGACTGCTTAGCCACGGGTTATCCTTGGTAGGAAACATTCCTGACTATCTCCCTAGAGGCCTAACACTGGGGAAACAGCTGTAGGTGATTCCCAACTTGGCAGAGGTTGCAGTAGCCATTAAGACTTCAAAAATGAATCTTAGACTTTTCCAAATCTGAGTGAAAACATAGAGCTGCAAGAGGGGATGACTCAGAAGGTTACAGATGGAAGAGTCTTTAGCTAGAATCTGAATTAAAGCTCAGAGAGATGTAAAAGTTGGAGATGTTATACGGCTTCTCCCAGGGATGTAAGGAGTGGCCAGGACAGGATTAGAACTCAGGTCCCAGGTCCCAGCTCCCAGTCCAGTGCTCTCTTTGCTGTACCATACTGGGAACCTAGGAAAGTCTCAGGTATGGACTGACTTGGAACAGTTATATTTTACTCTTAGATGTATGTCTACTAAATCCTTCACCACGTACGTTAATTCATATTCATGAATACCATAGCTTTACCCTGAGGAAACCAACATTAAGCTAGCTTTCCTGGTCTAAACACATAAGGAATTTCTGTAATTGTCCTTCCCTTTGTCTGAGGATAGAGTATTACTGTCACATTCAAAACATGCTAGACTGTAAATAAAACGAGTGGAACAGGATGACAGTTATGAGCAGATGTTACCACCGTGAGTAAGGGCTAATGTAAACACTATATTATTTCTCTGGTTTGAGAACCTGCAGATGTAAATGAGTTCTAGAATGTATGATAGATTATGTAAAACAGGAAATATTCAAAGGAAGTGTGGTGGGGGAACGTAATGAGGGGAGAGAATAAATGTGATTTGGAAAGAAAAGGAAATGGCGCGTATGTAGGGGGTGGGGGGTTGTGGCGGGTAGGGATATGGGTAAAAATGAGAATTGCCTTTTGTCATATACTGGTACAAATTCCCCAATGTTGAGTGTAATTTTGAACTGTATATAACATATACCAATAAAGAATTCAATTGAG
>PVIC010051658.1:0-12420 GCA_004025085.1 Thryonomys swinderianus
TGTTTTTTCCTTTTTTAAAAAATAAAATAAAGTATTACTCAGCCATAAAGAAAAATAAATTAGAGACATTTATAGCTAAATGGATGCAACTTGAGGCCATACTCATAAGTAAAATAAATAGACACAGATGTGTAAATACCATATCATTTCTCTAGTGTGAGAAACTGAAGGTGTAAATGAGGCCCCGAATGCATGGTAGGTTATTGTGAAATAGGATGAAAATGCTTAAAGGGAAAGAGGAACTGGGTGAGAACAGGGGAAAGCAAAGAAGGGAAAGAAAAGATTTGATGGTGAAAAGGAAAAAAAGGAAAAAAAGCTCGTGTGTATGAAGGGCTGGGGGGGGGTTGAAGGCAGGGCAAAGGAATGGGAAAAAATAAGAATTGAGAAGTATCATGTACAAGTACAAAGTCTCAATAAGGAATGTGATCATAATGTATATTCCTTAAATGTACTAACAAACTGTATTTATTATTGAAGAAGGAAAAACTTTTAAAATTTCAAGTTCTGCCATCTAGAACCTGAGTAATGTTGAATAAATTACTCAGATAAACTGATGAACCTTTGTTTCCTTATATAAAGATGATAATAATTAGTAGCCCATTTTGCCTCTTATAAAATTACTTAAAAATATCTCCTGTGTAGTTCTGTCATTGTATTAACCTTGTTATTCTCATTTCTTTATTATTTCTTATTCAATATTTTATCACCATAGACTATGATTTCTTCACAGTAGTGCGGTACCACTTGAGCTAAGTTCCTGGAGACTATGGGCTCTTTAAGGGCAAGGCCCAAGTTTATATCCCAGAGTGTATCACAGTGTTTGGCCAAAAGAAATTTGTTGAAAGAATTACCAAGTGAGATATTTATGAATTAACCTTAATAACTGCAGAGAGTTACATAGATCAATGATATTAAAATTGTCCTGTTGGGCCAGAGATTTAGCTCAGTGGTTCCAGAGCCTGCCTTGTAAGTGCAAAGTCCTGAGTTCAATCCCGGTAACCACATACAATGCTGGGCATGGTGACTCACGCCCACCAGCCATCAATACCACATACCGCAGTGCCAGGCGTGGTGGCTCACACCTGTAATCCCAGCACTCGGGAGGCAGAGACAGGAGGATTGCTGAGTTCGAGGCTTGCTTGGGCTACATAGTGAGCTCAGGGCCAGCCTGAACTACAAAGCGAGACCCTGTCTCAAAAAAAAAAAATTGTTCTGTTGTTTTTATAGGAAACATATTTTGGGTGGTGAGTAGCTTATAATTTTACTTTAACACAAAAAAGAGGCATTTCTACACAGCTCTTATTGCAATAGGTTATTGGAAAGATAACTGACCACACCTCTTCCTAACTATGTCTCCACTTCTGAGCAATGTGACATTATCACTCTTCCTATTAAGACATAAGTCTGGGCTGGCCTGGTGACTTTCTCTGACCAATACTACATGACAAAAATGTTGTTGAATGATTTCCAAGTGCATGCAGAAGGATTCTGACCTGCTGAAAAATGACATGATACATAAAATAAAGACGAACTTTTCTAGTGGAAGCCCCTTGGACCAAATAGCAGTAACTTCCAGACATGTTCTGGAAACTGTTTTAGGACATCTGACTCTTGTCAAGCTGCCTATCATATTCTGAAAAGACTGTTTTCATCCCTAATAATACAATGAGTTTCTTAAAATGTTGCTCTCTAATAAAGATGGATGTGACTAAGAAAGTTAGTGTGCAATCAACATCTACATGAGAGCACAGAACTGCTACACTGCTTTGACTGAAATATTTGAAGCATAGTAATATTTGTTTCTAGAAGTTCAAGAGAAACGCTACTATGTTTTGTTCAATAAAAACAAACCTGAGGGATGTTGGGCATGGTGGCTCTCACCTGTAATCCCATCATTTGGGAGGCAGAGGCAGGAGGATTGCTGAGTTAGAGGCTTGCCTGGGCTACATAGTAGCTCAGGGCCAGCCTGAACTACAAAGTGAGACCCTCTCTCAAAAAACAAAACAAAATGAAACAAAAGAAAACCCTGAGGGGCCATGAAAGAGACAATGATAAAAGCTCAAAAGGAAGGCTTAAATATGTTAGTGGCTATAGAAATCAGTGTAGTGGCTATAGAAAATGAACTTTTGCCTATTTCCTAGGTTTATAGAAGCATTTTTAAATTGATTTTATTGGTACATTTTATATACACATTATGATCACAATTGATATTGAGAATTTGTACCAGTACATGACACAGTTTAATTCTCATTTATTCCCACTCCTCTTCCCTCCCTACAACTGCTTGCTCCCTATATACATAAGCTTTGTTTCCTTTTTTAACCATTAAATTTTCTTTCCCTTATAGAAGCATTTTTAAACAAATATACAGTGTAAACTATTTAAAATTCTGTTATTTTATTCACTAAAGAGTCTTCCTAGAATGGTTTACAAAGGAGAGATTCAGGAGAGTCAAAGTCACGTGATAAAAGAGATTACATTTATATTTTTAGAATAGTCTGAGTTGTTTTTAGAATAGTTTGTTGTGTCACTTTTGGGCAGATGTTTTAAGAACAAATGTCTGTGCACAATTCTCCATGTTTCATTCACTCTGCTACAGTAATCAAAGAAACACATTGTTGAGATGGAATCTCCGTCAACCTTAATTCCTTAGTGTTAAAGGACAGATTCTCCTACTAATCAGCACTGGCTATGTGTAGAACAGAAATTATAAGTAAGAGGAACAAGGTACTTGATAGGAGAGTGAGACAGACCTACAGAGAGAATCAGAGGCACTGTGAGAAAGATAAGATAGAAGCTGATTCCTAGAATTCTTTGGTGTCAGAGTAGTCTCAGGTCCCTTGAGTTCTAATAATAACCCCCACATTATCCTATGGAGTTTGACAGGCCTTCTAATTCTTAAACAACAAAAAGAAGTTTAAAAAATTATTTCTATTTAGCAGTTATCCCCAAAATGAATAATGAGAATTATATTATATGCAAGCACTACATATACTGCTAAGTGCTATTCACTAGAAAGATAGGGAGAGTGCCCCTTCATGATATTATTCATTTATGCATTTATGTTTTTATTAAGACATCTTCTTACTAAGCTGCCTAAGTTGGCCTGGAATTCTAGGCTCAACCTATCTTCCTGCCTCAACCTCCCAACGACCTGGGACTTTAGATATGCATCATAGCCCAGTTTTATGCTAGTCCTTTAGCTTTTATTAAAGTTTGAAAAGGTGGAGTTGCCAGGTGTGGTGGTTGCATACTTGTAATCATAAGATCTTGGAAGCTGAGGCAGGATGTTTGTTGAGTTTGAGGCCAGACAACCACATAGCAAGACCCTGTCTCAAAAAAAAAAAAAAAAAGTGGGTTTTGTTTTGTTTTTGAAACAGGGTCTCACTTTGTAGTTCAGGCTAGCTCTGAGCTCACTATGTAGCCCAGGCAAGCCTCAAATTCAGCAATCCTCCTGTCTCTGACTCCCGAGTGCTGGGATGACAGGCATGAGCCACCACGCCCAGCACTGTTTTGTTTATTTTTGGATAGGGCAAAATATCTTTTATTCTTTCCTTAGTGAACTTTTAAAAATCAAGGTAAAATGTACATATAAGTTTGAAAAAAAGTTTGAATAAAAATGGAGGAAATTAAAAGCAATACATTTTAAGTGAGGTGTGAGATTGGCTTAATGTGTAAGAAACAGATTGATGTCAGGTTTTTTTTTGTGTGTCATTTTTCTTAAAAAATGATCCAGGCTGGGGCTGGGGATTTAGCTCAGTGGTTATGGCCTCTACCTGGCCAATAGAAGATCCAGAGTGTAATCCCTGGTACCACATACCACTTGCTGGGCATGGTGGCTCATGCCAGTGATCCCAGCACTCTGGGAGGCAGAGGCAGGAGGATTGCTGTGAGTTCGAGACTTGCCTGGGCTACATAGTGAATCTGGGGCCAGCCTGAGCTACAAAGTGAGACCTCGTCTCAAAATGTTAAAACAAAAAAGGATCTGTGCTAAAAGGCATAGTTAGTGACAAAGCACTGCCCTAGTACATCTCTAGTCCAAAGTACTTCACTAAGGTCTAAATTCTGTACTGTTGACCCCGAAGTTATCAAAACATGAATTTGATCTTCTTTTTTCCATGGTTCCCAGACACCTACAGGTAAAATCAAAACTTCTTAAACATTAAAAAGAAGAAGGAGGAGGAGAAGGAGAAAGAGAAGGAGAAGAAGGACAAGGAGAAGGACAAGGAGAAGGAGAAGGAGAAGGAGAAGGAGAAGGAGAAGGAGAAGGAGAAGGAGAAGGAGAAGGAGAAGGAGAAGGAGAAGGAGAAGGAAGAGGAGAAGAAGCAGCAGCTTGTAAACTCTGGCCTGGTCAATCTCAGCATTTTCCCTGCTAATGCTTTTGTACTACCCTTTTTTCCCCCATTAAGAATGTCCTGCTGGGCCTGGTGGTGCATGCCTGTAATCCCAGTAGTCAGGAAGATGTAGAGGAGGATACTGAGAGCTTAAGGTCAGCCTGGGCCATACAGTGAGTTTAAGGCCAGCCTGAGAACACAGCAAGCCCCTTTCTCAAAAAAACAAAACAAACAAGAATATCTTACCCATTTCTCCCCACCCTTCACTCCAATTCTTAGTATCCTTCAAAACCCAACTCTTCAATGACACTTCCAAGTTTGGACTTCCTATAGAGTCAGTCATTCCCTCCTCTAAGTATTAGGCTTGCAGAGAGATAAGCAAGTCCATGTCAAAAAGACTAGGAACTCCTCAAGGACTAGGACCTTGTCATACATTTACTTCTGGGATCAGCACCTACTGATCACACAGACAATAAATATGAAATTGAATTAAACTAGATCATATGAAATAAATAATTGCATTTCACACTGAAGAATATTAACTATATAGATTTTCTAAAGCTATTAGTTATAATTTTATAATTTGATTTTAAAAAACAAGAGTGGTTCCTGAAGTTTTGCAAATAAATATATGTCCTATTATCTTAATAAGTTTCAATTAAACTTATACAGGTTTTTTGTTTGTTTTACTTTAAGTGAGGTCTGTATTCTTAAAGATTCTGTAAATGCCTAATTTGGAGGTCATACAAATAATATTTGAATGGATATAACTATTAAAGAATAGATTATATTTTTAAAAAGCTTGCCTGAGAAGAACATATTATTGTGGTGGAAACAAACCCTGAAATATTTAATGAGGCATTGCAAAATAAGCCCCTCTACCCCACCCCCAGCAAGACAAAGTTCAGTCTAAACTTTGTTTAGAAGCATGTGTTAGAAAAGTTTGTCATTATTCTCTGCCAGAGCACATCACAAGCTTAACACGTGCTTACCGCCTGCTCTCAAAAACTAGTCTCCAGGAGGCAGGCAGCTGCCAGCATACCTTCTAGCTGGTTAGGACTCCAACTGGGTCACATTTCTCAAAAGAAGCTCCAGAAACTTTCAGGTCTTCTTTTGTCACTTCTGTTTTATAAACTTCCTCAATTTTAACCTTAGAGTTGTAATATTAAGATTTACACATAGGAAAACAAACATTTCCTTGTTCCTAAATAAACTCACCTTTCTGACAAACCTGCTCAACTTGTACTTTGCTTCTGTGGTGATATAATCAACTTTGCAAACTTCCACCTCAAAAAAGTTAAATTCCACAATAACAGTTAATATGTATCAAGTGTTCTGAATGTTCACAGCACTGTGCCTCTTTCAAATTCTCTTTTAACCCCCAGAGAAGTTTCTAGGAAGAAAAAGCTTAAATGCACTTTTTGGACCTGTCCCTCCCTCTTTCCTAATTCCTTTCTGGGTCAGTTCAGAGACTAAAGCAATCAGTGACCCCTGGAAATAATCTGTACTTCTGAGGACACCCATGAATTTTCCAGAAGAGGGGGTAGTGGTGGGGTACAGGGGCCGAAGCTTGAAAAAGCTGTTTCTGTCTGAGAGGAAAAGTAGACATGGTCATTGTCTTTCCTGGTGTCTGGGAGAAGGATATCTCTCTCATTTGTACTTGGGAAGCCTGGGAGTAAGGGTCATTCCCCTTTTCTTTCAGTGGAGGGGACTTAATTTGTCAACTTGTCTGATTTTGGTACTAGTTCTTGAAGGGTTGTCCCAGAAACAGTGACATCTTCGGGCAGTTGTTTAGACCTGATTAGAAATGCAGTTCTCAAGTTTGTGCAGACCAGCAGATCAGAGGCTTTGAAAGTGAAGCCCAGCAAGCTCTGTTTTAGTCTGTCCATCAAGAGGCTGTGAATCACTCAGACTTGAGAATCCTGGGCCTAGGAGACCAGAGCAGAGGCTTTAATACTAGAGATTTTAATACCCCTGCCCTTGGCTGGTTTATTGACATTAGAGAAACAAAATTGACCTGACCTATAAAGATGCTGAGGAGCTCTTGGCCATTAGCAAAGTACAGGAAATTATAATACATATAATGGGTAGTAATTTGAGGATGATTCACCAGCAGATCCATCTGAAAAGGCCAGAAAAAGAATCAAAGACAGATTATAACTTGAATCATAATAGCCTTAGTGCTTCAAATAAAATTGAAGTTTACAAAGGTTTAAAAATGTCTTCAAGGTCATATCACCAGTAAGTAACATAATCTAGATTTGAACCCAGTGCTGATTCTAAATCCTGTTCCTTGTCCTCTATATCTGACATCCTAGTTAAGTAGACTTGAACTGTTTTTATAGAATTTCTTCTTTAGGCTTTGTTTTAAATCATGATATGGAATAACAACACAAGAAAAGTACATATGCCTGTGTATATATTTTATATGTATGTATGTATATATATAAAGAAAATTATTTACATTTTATTACACAAGAATGCCTATATGATCACCTCCTTGAGGGAAAAATAGAACATTACAGCACCCAGAAGTCCCTAAATGCCTCTCTTTTTCTCCTGCAGGTAACCATAAATTTGACTCTTGTGATCATTATTTCCTTGTTTTTCCATATTAAATGATCTCTATAATTATTTTCAAACAATATAGATGTTTTGTTTTCCTGTTTTGAACTTTGTATGAAAGAAATCCTACTGTGTACGATCTTTTGTGCCCTACTTCATTTGCTGAACGTTTTGTTTGTGATATTCAGTTATGTTACATGTAGCCATAGTTTGTTTTTTACTGCTGTATAGTGTTCCACTGAGTGAACAAAAGAGCATTTAATTTATCCTCAAATCAGTTTCTTCATTTACATCATCACGCTCCTAATTCAGGTACCCATTAAATTGTTTATGGTTAAATTATCCTGGGGGTTTTCAACTATTCTCATCTCCAGCCTCTCCCAACTGCTGCCAGATGAATCTTTCTACAGGTCAACACTGGTCACGTTACTCCTGTTGAGAAGTTGGAAGATGGAAGAAGAAAGGTTGAAAAGCAATGGGCCAATTGTTCAGGGCAGTGGAGAATTTTTTGAGGATTGTGGGTTTCCTTCTAAGGGCAGTGGAAAAACTCTTCCCTGGTAGACAGATTTGGCTTTCTAAGTTCAGAGACTTCCTCCAGAGTCCAAACTATCCTGTTGGACCTCTGATAATTTTGTCTGCAAGAATCCAGTCAAGTTTTTCTAGACTTTCACTGTGTTCTGGCCCATAACTTCTTGGGCTTCAGTTGAACACAGCAGGTTCAGTCTTTGGTGAGTGTGAGCCAAGAATCCTAAGCAGGAGACAAAAGAGTGAGGAGAAGCTTTTTCCATTTACAAGTAGGAGATCATGGAGCTATCATGCCAAGGGGATGAGCACCACTGCTTTGCTGTCTGAGCACCAGGATCGTAACTCAGCCAAAATAAAAAACTGGACAAAGTGAGTTCAAGGCCACCTTGACCTACCAAGCAAGACCCTGTCTCAGAAGACAAAACAAATATGCCTGGTTCCAAACTGCAGTACGTCTCATTTCTCTAACTGCCTGTGTTCCACGTAAGTGCATCTTAAAATCTGTCTGATAAACCTTCCTGTGCCTCTTACTGATGCATCCTGAACATTGTCTTTCTGGGAAAGGAGTCAGCGAATATCAAGCGTTCTCCATTTAAGGTGGGTTGAATTTCTCGTTTTAGCTTCTGCAACCTCTCAGACCCAGTCCAGTGACTCAAGGAGATTTCCCAAGGAGATGAGAACCTCAGCCCCTGACCCTCAATCACAGAATAAGTTTGCTGACTCCCATCACAGAAAATGAATATTTAGGACTCAGAAAAAGGAATGTCCAGTAGGAAGCACAGATATATTTAGAAAAAAATGTACACACTCAGAAGGAAATGTGGGTATTTAGAGGGTAAGATGTTTTATGGCCTCAGTCTGGGTATTTTTATATTATTTCATGGGTATCTTCAAAATGAGTGATTTTAGGATATATGTTCCTACTGTAAGGTTATCTATCTGGCAGGCCATGTTGCAAACTGTTTATAGGTATTTGAGATATGTTGCTGGCTTAACAGTATGCTGTCTTGGGGATGGATTAGTAGGGAAAACACAATTTAAAGGTGAAAAGCATAGGCCCAGACCTCCCAATTTATAGGCTTAGTGTGTTTAAGACCCTTAGAAATAATTCTTAAATTTCCTAAAAGGAAAAACATTCTTGAGGAGCTTTTATGTTACAGAGATACATATTACAGAGATACAATTTTTGTTAAAAGTACAATTTTAACATTTAGTTTCCATGTCTCCTTTCTACCTAATATATCTCTTCTTTTTAAAAAATGCTACCTCAATACTTTACACATCACATGCTCAGAAATGGTAGACATGACAGCCTTTGGGTGGAGAATTTAGCACTTAGATGGACAAAGTTTACTCTAGGTGACCTAAGAGTGAGTCAGAGTGATTTAGTACTTGCCCTTTATGGTTTGGAGAGGCTTACCTGAAATGAAAGGACAACTTGAAGCAATGGAAACAGTCATGTAAAGGGGCTGTAGCCTGCCCCCACCCTCATTTTACTGTAGGGGTTAGCAAATTTCCTATAAAGGTACAGATATTTTCAGCCTTGGAGGCTATAATACCTCTCAACTCTGCTTTTGTAGGGTGAAAGCAGCCATAGACACAATGTAAACAATAGTGCCTGCAGAGTTCCAATAAAATTTTACTGGTGGCAAGATTTGACCCATGGCCTGCAGTTTGCCAACCCCTACCTTAGTGTAATTTCAGGCTTATTGCTATTTGTTTTAATTTGTTTCCTCTGTATTTTTTATTAAGATCTAATATTTATTTTTTACTAGTACATGTTTGTAATACATAATGTTTTACAATATTAATGTTTGTCTTTATTTAAAATTACTCCCTAAAGCGTATCACTATCCCCAACTTGAAACTTTTCTATAAATCCACAGTGATAAAAATGACATGGTACTGGGGCCGGAGGGTTAGCTCAGTGGTTCTGGTGCCTGCCTCGCAAGCGCAAGGTCCTGAGTTCGATCCCCGGTAACCACATATAATGCTGGGCGTGGGGACTCACGCCCACCAACAATCAACACCGCATACCACAATGCCGGGCGTAGTGGCTCATGCCTGTCATCCCAGCACTCGGGAGGCAGAGACAGGAGGATTGCTGAGTTCACAGTGGCTTGCCTGGGCACCATAGTGAGCTCAGGGCCAGCCTGAACTACAAAGCGAGACCCTGTCTCCAAAAAGCAAAAAAAAAAAAAAAAAAAAAAAGACATGGTACTGGCAAAGAAACAGACCTGAGGATCAATGGAACAGTTTAGAAAATCTAGAAACAACTCCACATACATTAAGCCACCTCATCTTTGACAAAGGAGCCAAACATCCTCAAAGGAGAAAAGACAGCTTCTTGAACCAATGGTGCTGGAAAAACTGGGCTTCAACCTGCCAAATTCTGAAGCTAGATCCATCTCTTTCACCATGTACTGAACTAAAATCAGAGTGGATTAGAGACCTAAATATTAAAACAGAAATTCTAAACTTGCTGCAAAACAGGTTAGGTAGTACTCCTGGAGACACTGGCTTAGGGAAAGACTTTATGAATGAAACCTCTATAGCTCAAGAACTACCAGAAGAAGGCAACAAATGGGAAATCATCTTATTAAAAAGCTTCTGCACAGCAAAAGAAACCACCAGCAGAGTGAAAAGGCAACCAAAAATATGTGAAAAAATCTTTACCAGTTGTTCCTTAGACAAAGGGCTACTATGTAGAATATATAGAGTTTTAAAAAATCAGCCCCCCTGAATTTAAGGACCCAATTCAAAGATGGGCATCTGAAATGAACACTTTTCAGAGGCAGATTAAAAGCAGCCAAGAAGCATATAAAGTAATGCTCAATGTCACTGGCCATTCGAGAGATGCTGATGAAAACAACACTGCAAATTCATCTCACTCCACAAAGAAGGGCTGCTATCTCGAAATTAGCCGGCAACAAAAGCTGGTGAGGTTGTGGAGAAAAAGGAACCCTTCTCAACTGTTGCTGGGAATGTAGACAGGTACAATCATAATGGGGAATCAGTGTGGAGATTCCTCAGAAAACTAGGATTAGAGGTCCCATTTCACTCTGCTATTCCCCTGCTGGGGATATACACAAAAGAATTACAAGATTCAGTGACATATGTGCACCCATGTTTATAGCAGCTCAGTTCATAATAGCTAAATCTTGGAAACAACCCAAATGCCCATCAACTCTAGACTGGGTAAAGAAAATGTGGTTTTTTATAAAATGGAATATTACTGTGCAAAAAGGAATGATGAGGTTGAGACATTTATCCTCAAATGGACGTACCTTAAGGACCTACTCATTAGTGAAATAAATAGGTCACAGATGTGTAAATATCATATGTTTTCTCTGGCATGAGAAACTGAAGTTGTAAATGTGTTCTAGAATGCATGACCGATATTGTGAAATAGTAAATATTCAAAGGGAAATGGGGTTTAGGAGTAAATAATGAGGGGAAAGAAAAAAATTGATGGTAAAAAAAGGAAACAAAACTTGTGTATATAGGGGCGGGGGTTTGTAGGATGGGGATGGAGGGGAAAAATGAGAATTAAGTTATGTCATATACTGCTACAAATTCTCAATGTGGAGTGTAATTGTGTTGTGTATATATAATGTACCAATAAATTAAATTTAAAAAGAAATAAAATTACTCCCTAAAATCACAGCAATACCTAATTAAAAATAAAAAACTAATATCCCGACTCCATTCTATCATTTGTCTTGATATCTTTTTTAAAATTGAATTCCTTATTGGTACAATCTATATACATCTCACAATCACACATAACATTGGGGGATTTGTACCAATATACGACACAAGTTAATTCTCACTTTTACCCATATCCCTCTCCACCCACACCTCCCCATCCCCTATGTACATGCTCTTTTATTTTCTTTCAGAATCATATTTATTCCTTCCCCTCATTACATTCCCACACCAAATTTCCTCTGGAAACTTCCCATTCTACAAAAACTGCATACTTTCTAGAGCTCATTTGCATCTACAGGTCCTCATATCAAAGAGAAGATCTGGTATTTGCCTATCTGTGATCCATTGATTTCACTTATTAGTGTGTCCTCCAGGTGTATCTATTTGAACATAAATGAATCAATCTTGTCATTCTTTATGGCAGAATAATACTCCATTTTATAATAAAAAAAACACCCCACATCTTCTTTATCCACTCTCCAGTTGATGGACATTCGGGTTGTTTCCAAGATTGAGCTATCATGAACTGAGCTGCTATGAACAAGGGTGTACATCTGTCTTTCCAGTGTGATTTTAAAAATTCTTTTGGGTATATTCCTAGCAGGGGGATAGCAGGGTTAAATGGGACCCCTAGTCCTAGTTTTCTGAGAAATCTCCACACATATCTCCACAATGGTTGAACAAGTCTACAATCCCACCAACAGTGGAGAAGGGTTCCTTTCTCCCCACAGCCTCGCCAGCATTTATTGTTGGTTGATTTTGTAGTCACGGCCATTCTTTGTGGGTGAGATGAAATCTCAGTGTTGTTTTCATTTGCATCTCTCGAATGACCAGTGATGTTGAGCATTTCTTCATGTGCTTTTTAGCTGCCTTAACTTCTGCCTCTGAGAAGTGTTTTTTCATTTCAGATGCCCATTTTTGAATTGGGTCTTTGAACTTGGGGAGGCTGATCTATTTAAGTTTTTTATATATGTAGATATATAAAGATCTTGATATCTTTATTAGTGTCTGAAGCCATTCTCTAAACTGACTTTGATCCATTTATTTCATGTGGAAATGACTGATCCTGACTATTTCATTGGCATGTAATTTAAGTGCAGCTCCAGTAGGTCCAATTTTAACAGCACTTCTGGGATACGGATGAGAGGCTGTTGTCTATATTTAAATGTATGTGTCTGGCTGCCACTCTATAATAAAAGCTTCTTGGAAGTCATGGACTCTGTCTTGTTCACATTTGTGTCCTCTAACTCGAGGCACTGATCAGTACTTTCTTTACCTTACAAGT
>PVIC010051659.1:0-12413 GCA_004025085.1 Thryonomys swinderianus
ATCTCTGCCTAGGCTGCTTCTGGTTTAAACGCTGTGCCCCCGCCCCTTTCTTCAGATAAGGTGGGGCATCTGGCCCCTGCAGATGATCCTCCCTGATATCTATCAGAAAGACCTGGGGATGGCTCCAACTCAGGTTTCAGTTTCCCGCCAGCTTTCCCCCGCCCTCCCAGAGCCATCCACCGCTCCTCCTCCTACCAACCCCTCTTCCACAGCGCCTCCTTCTATTGCATCATCTTCTACCGCCCTTCCCTGTCCGCTGACCCTTCCCCTCACGCTGTCCAAATCCCAGAAAACACCCAATCCTGATTTTGCTCAGTGTGGCCACACGATGGCGCCATTGTGAGAGCGTGCGGGAGCCGAGGGACTTGTTAGGTTCACACTCCTTTCCCTATGGGGGAGTTAGCTCTTTTTCAATCTAGGCTTGGGTCTTTTACTTCCGACACAGCCACCATCATCAAACAGTTTCAATTTCTAACGCAATCCTATCAGTTAACCTATCATGATATTTTTGTTGTCCTAACCAACTCACTTAACTCCTGAGGAGGCAAAAGAGTGCTAAAACAGGCCCATGCCCATGCCAATCAGGAACATTTTACCAATAATAATCATCCAGTGGGCACAGAGTCCGTCCCTGACCGGGACCCAAAATGGGACTATAACACCCATCAGGTACCAAGGCACAAACAGTTATGGAAACTGTTTCATCCCTGGGCTCTGCAGGGCAGCTACAAGGCAGTCAATTACAAATCACTCGGCACAAAATTAAAAACCCATCCATCCACTTTGCTTCAGAGGTTAACTGAAGGCCTATGGCAATATACTAACCTTGACCCCGAATCCGCTGATGGCCAAAGACTGCTTATGATGCACTTTTTCTCCCAGAGCTATCCTGATATTAAGTCCAAACTAAAAAAAAGTTGGATAAGGGGCCCCCTAACTCCCCAGGCAGAAGTTCTTATGGATACATTTAAGATCTACAATGGCCAAAACAAAAGCTAAATGAAAACACCAATCGTTGGCACAGGCCCTCAAGCCTACCATGCTGCAGGGTCCTAGTAGAGGGCTCCCCAGTCCTCCGGGCCGCTTCCAGTGAGAGCAGCATGGCCGCCGGGCCAAAGAGCGCCAAACCGGAGCCGCCCCAAGGCCATCCCCCAAATGCAAACGAAGGAGACACTGGGGCTTCGACTGCCCCCTGTTGTCCACCCACCGTTGGGCTCCCGGGGCCCCCCACCCCATTCCCTCGGATGACCTTATGGGGTTAGTGGCAGAAGACCTGTGAGGAGACCCTAGCTCGTTTGGCCCAACGCGGATCACTGCCCAGAAGCCCAGGGTAACTTTCACCACGGCAGGTAGGTTGACGGTCTCTCTTAGATACTGGCATGAGTTTTTCTGCTTTGCAGGAGTACTGGGGACCTACCTCCCTGCCCTAGACCTCTATTGTTGGGGAGAAGGTCGCTCACACTGCCCCCTACAATCTCCCTTCCTTACTGGCAAGTTTTCACTTTTACATTTCTTTTTGGTTCTCTCCTCCTGTCCTGTTCCCTTGTTAGGCCGGGATATTTTGTCCAAAATTGGCACTTCCATCCAATTCACTTTCCAGGATCTCTCCAGCACTCTGATGTGCTGTCTTCCATTGCTGAAAGCTGTTCAGCCCCACCCTTCTTCTCCCTGGTGGCCTACTGACCCTTCCCTGGTGCACCCTAAGGCCTGGGACATCCACTCTCCTTCAGTGGCCAAATGCCCCCCGTTAAAATCCTCCTCAAAGATCCCTCCCACTTTCCAGTCCAAGCCCAACATCCCCTCCCATGCTCTAGCCTTCTGGGATTGCTGCCTGTAGTAAAAGACATTTAACAAAGGCTTTCTAAAGACAACCAATTCCCCATAAAATATGCCCATTCTTGCTATAAAAAGAGCCCAAAGGGACTCAAGATCTCTCTTATTAATGCAGCTGTGGTCCCAATCCTCCCTGCAGTCCCCAACCCCTACACACTCTTGTCCTCTATTCCTGACACCAGTCATTTCTCAGTCCTAGACTTAAAGGGTTAAGTCTAACCCTAACCCTAACCCTAACCCTTCTTCTCTATCCTTTACATAAAGACTCCCAAGATATTTTTGCATTTACCTGGACCGACCCCTCATCCACCATTTCTACTCAACTAACCTGCACAGTCCTGCACCAGGGATTTTGAGACCTCATCCTTCTGGCCAGGCCCTAGCACGAGACTTGTCCCTTCTTCAGTTACAGGGTTCCCTCTGTATTCAGTATGTAAATGATCTCCTTCTATGCATTCCTTCATTAGAGGTCATCCAAAAGGACACCTATACTCTCCTATACAGTTTTTTTTTTTTTTTTGGTACCGGGGAATGAAGTCAGGCCCTTGTGCATCTAAGGTTGGAGCGGTACCACTTGAGCTAAATCCCAGCCCTACTCTCCTAACCTTTATAGCAGATAGAGGCTACTGGGTGTCCCCTGGTAAGACACAACGTTTTAGACAGCAGGTCATATATCTGGGAATGTCTCTATCTCCTGGTTTTAAGTCCATCACAACTTATAGAAAACAGCTTCTCCAAGATGTCCTGAGGCCCAATAAACAAGAGCTTCTTTCCTTTCTGGGCTTGGCGGGATATTTCCAATCTTGGATCCCCAACTACTCCCTCTTGGGGGCACCCCTCTACAAGGCCTCCAAGGGGAACCGTCATGAACCATTGGATGCCTCTGTGGCCACTCCATTTTCTCAACTCAAATCCCAGTTACTAGAAGCCCCAGCCTGGCACCTACCACACCCGACATGCCCTTTATGTCTGTACGTGTCAGAAAACAAAGGATTCACATTAGGGGTGTTGGGTCATCAATTAGGCCCCACCTTTGCCCCAGCTGCCTACTTATCCGAAAGACTAGATCTTACCATTAGAGGTCGGACACCCTGCTTGCAAGGCCTGGTGGCAACTCATGTCCCAGTTCAGAAAACAAAAAAAACCTCCTAACATTTGGAACACCCACTGTTGTCCTATCACACTATTCCACCCCTGATCTTCTCAACTCTAAAAACATTCAGGACCTGCCCCCCTGCAGAGTCCTATCCCTCCAAACTTCTCTCATCCATGACTCCTTGCTCACATTTCAGACATGTCTGCCGTTTAACCCCTCCACCTTGTTTCCTCCTCCAAAACAGGAACCAGCCCAACAGTCATCTCGAGGCCCTAGAGGTGCTCCTGCCCCATGGTGCCCATATTCAGGAAGGACCCCTCCCTTCTCTTGATTTGGTGCGGTTCATGGGTGGTAGCTCCTTCACACATAACAGGACCAAATGAGCAGGCTGTGCCATCACCTCTCAGACTGAGGTAATAGAACAACAGCCCCTTCCACCGCAGACGACCAACCAGCGAGCAGAACTTACTGCTCTTGCGCGGGCCCTCTCCCTGGCCTCTGGGAAATGACTTACACTCTTGCAAGGAAACAAAAAACTGCATTTCACATTCTGTTATCTCATGCAGCTGTCTGGGGAGAGAGGATTCTGTTCCACCAAGGACAATTCCTTCCCAAACTAAATTCATAATCAAGCGCTTGGAGGCTTCCAGGCTGCCCACAGCTGTTGGTATAGTATATTGCAAATCACTCCCCAGATTCTCCCCAGCCAGCTTCAGGGTCCAGCAGACAAGACCTCTAAAACTTAAAGTCACCCGACGGCTTCAGGACCAGGCGGGCCCTGCACACCTTGCCTAGATCTCCAATGTGCTGTCCTGCTTTCTCCTTCCCCACTTTGTTCAACATCCTCTCCTTGGTTCTCATCTCTGTTCTGTGGCTTTTCTAACTATTACGACCCACTTTATTTTACAGGCACCATAACAGGACACCAGACATGACCCGCCAACCTTTTAGCATCGACACCTTGGAGACCCACCTTTTGGAGACGCTGGGAAGTAAATTCATCAGACCAGAAGAGATCAGACTCCTTCAGCGCCTTTTTCCACCTCGAGCCTGTTTATGTTGTGCCACTTTGGCAAAATATGTGGTAAAGGGTCCCCATGTCAGGCAGCACCAGACTGCTCTTCTCCCAGGCTACTGTGATCATGTAAATGATCAACAAGGCGGTACCCCTACCTGGCCCTGGCCTCACTCTCCCCTGTCTGGTTTCCCCTGGGGTCAGACACACCCTCTCTAGTCCACTTATTCTGTCCCTCTCCCTCCTTGTCTTTCTCTTTATTCTCTCCTTGGACAGTCTCCAGCTGGGCCTACCAGTCCCTCTGGATAGTAACCTTCTTTGACTCTGTATCACACCGTACCTTGTCAGAAGTCACAGGACAGCTCTTCAAAGTTTCCCTTAAAGAGCTCAGGTCATGCCACCTTTTTGACCCACAACAGCCTGCAGCATCTGGAACTGGTGCCCTGAGTCTGGCTACCCTGTGACTAACTCTCCCGCTTCTCTACAGGACCTGTGCATCACACAGATCATAGATCGAGCAAAACAACGGGCCACCCTCAAGGTCACCGCCTACGAAAACTGGTACTGGCATAGCAGAAGAAAACCCAGGCCCTATCATTCTGCCCCCAAATAAAAACAAACAAATAAAATAGATTTCCTTCCTTCTCTGAATGATGGCCCTCGTCAGCCAGAAGAAACTACAGAAGATGGATCTCCGGCCCATCTCCCACAAGACATAGTTCCTCCTATAACCAAAGAGGGGAGAATGATAGGGTTACGGCACTCTATTTTACATATGTCCTTCTGACTCCTTCACCTCCCTGTCGCTCCACCCCACTGAGCTTCTGCAAGAAGAAAAAAACTTGGAAGGCAATGTGGCTTGTGGTAGGTTAAAAGTTACCTCACTCTGGCCCTCACATAGGTCCCCGAACCTAAGATTATATAAGACCATTCCTTCTTTTGCTCCAAACTTCTGCTTCTGCCCCTCTCCTGTGCAGGAGCCCACTTCTTCCCCCTTAAAATTCCTGTGGGGCTGCTTAGTGTGCGGCATGGTTGTTGGCTGCCATTGGAAGTCTAACATTAGCAAGAAGTCTAACATTAGCAGGAAGCCTGAGTCCCTAAGTTTACATGTCATGACTCTCTCTAAAGGTATTTATGAAGTGTCATGCCGAGGACAGTTAGTTGTACCACGACCAAAAGAGCAGGGTTTTTTTATAATTTCGATCCTGGGTAAGAAAGGCTTGAAGAAAATGGAAGAAGGGCTTAAAAATGTTACTTTGGAGAATATATGTACACTCCAGGTCAGAAAGTATATTTCATTTTAAAAATTCCTTAAAACACTAGCAGTATAAAAAAATCAAATAAAACCAATACATTTATTAAGCACCATGATCTGCCAAGCGCTCTGCTGACAATAATGAACCTGGTATTAAAAACTAGCCTAGTGAAAATTAGTGTACTTACATACTAAGAACTGTGACCTCAAGTACACAGTTTGCAAGTGTTTGCTGATTGACAAAACAGAGAAGCCTCCAACCAGGACAAAGAACGTTACAAGTTTCCCAGAAACTCACCTCAGTGCGCCCTTCTAGTACTACACTCCAATAGCAACCTATGGAAAGGTAACACTAGCCTGCCTTGGGACTTCACAGAAACAAAACCAGACTACGGAATCTTTCGAGTTGGGCTTCCTAATGGAACAATGTAAGATTTATCTACACTGATGAAACTGCAGCATGGTGAGTTCACTGCCACTGATCAATATCGTTCCTTCCTAGGAACACTGTCAAATATGGACAGGTGATGCTTTCATGAGTAGCAGAGCTGTGAATATTCCTGTGCATGTCTTACAAATCCACAGAGAGACACACACATACGCATGTATACACATGTACACACTTCTAGGAGTCAAATACTTGGATCATTGGTTTATGTCAGTCTTCATTGACCAGTTTACTGGTCAATCTTCCAAAGGGCTTGGACCAATTTACATTCCTCCCAGGAGAGTATGAGAGTTTCGATTGTTCTCCATGCATGCCAAGACCTTCTTAATTTCAGCCATTCTAGTGGGTATGTAGCAGAATTACACTGTGATTTAATTTGCATTTTCCACATGGCTAATGAAGTTAGACACCTTTCATGTGTTTAATGTACATACTGAACACTATGGAGAGTTTGTTGAAATCTTCTGTTCAGTTGGCTCTTTTCTGCATTTTACCTCAAAGGCATTCCGATTATAGCTGAACCACAGAGTTATATAAACAAACATGTTCACACACATACATAAAAGCCTTCTCCGATTTCAACTTCTTTCTGTAAAATGGGCTAGTGCAAAAGAGTTCTGATCTGTTGCATAAACAGAGTTATGTGGCCAGGGGCAGCCAAAATCCAACTGTTAGTTAAAAAGCATTTACAGGGCTGGAGATTTAGCTCAGTGGTTCCAGTGCCTGCCTCACAAGCACAAGGTCCTGAGTTCGATCCCCTTAACCATATACAATGCTGGGCGTGGAGACTCACGCCCACCAGCCATCAATACCACATACCACAGTGCCAGGCATGGTGGCTCACGCCTGTAATTCCAGCACTTGGGAGGCAGAGGCAGGAGGATTGCTGAGTTCGAGGTTTGCCTGGGCTACATAGTGAGCTCAGAGCCAGCCTGAACTACAAAGCGAGACCCTGTCTCAAAAAAAAGAAAAGAAAAAAAAGCATTTACATTCATTTCCTGGGGCTGCTGAAACAACTGCCAAAAAGGGTGGTTTAAACAGCAGAAATTTATGTCTTCGCAGTACTCGAGGCCAGATATAAAATCTCAGTTTCAGAGAGTTGCGATGCAGGCATCGCGAGGGCTGCACTCCCCCGGGGTTGGGGCCAGATCGCGCCAGGCCCCTCTCAGCCCCAGCCAGCTGCAGCCTGCGGCCCGGAGACCCTGGCTGTGCGCTGCCCCGCCTCCCGCCTTTCGCAGTCCCTCCGCACGGCCCGGGCAGGCGAGGTCCTGGCCCCTGCACCCTGCCCGGTGCTCTGGGGGACAGCGCGCCCCACCTTGTGGCCATCTCGGGGCCTCGGGGGCGGCTGCGCCGAGCGGGCTGTCTCAGGTTGCACCTGGAGACTGAACGAGGTTACTCAGGGTCCCTCTCACCACCCGTCACAAAAGCAGCCACGGGAGAAACGCTCCCCACCAGCGCTTGGGCATTTCACAGCCTCGGGGCCAAATCTTCACACCGTGAAACCGGAAGATTCAGACTGAGCATGAGCGTGCTCCGCTGTCCCTTCGGGTGTAACTTCAGAGGCTGAAGAAAATAACTATGCCCAGCGGTACCGGTTATTTCCGTTTACCGCGCAGCGCACAGCGGACGGTGGGGTGCGCAGTGAGCGCCGCTGCCCCCCTCTCCCTCGGACCCTCTCTCCCGCCGGAGGAACGCGGGCTCTGGGGTGCGGGCCTCGCCGCTCCGGAAAGGCCTGTGCGGCTACGGCGAGGACAGCCGCGCACCGTGGGCCGGTTGATCCCCGACTCTGGGAGGCTGAGGCAGGAGGACGGCGAATTCTCGGCTCGCCTGGGGAACCAGTCTGTCTCCAGACAGTAAAATAGAAACAAGGGCTGGAGATGTACCTCAGGGTGAAGGCCCCGGATTTAAGCATTTTTTTTTTTTAAAGGCAGCTTGCTGCTGCATGTGCCACGCTCCCCCCACACACGCAGTGTGATCACGCCTAGCGCCCACTTTCCTTCGAGCGTCTAGGGCTCGCAGGGAGGCCGAGGTCGCCCCAAGCACTGGCCACAGAGGTCTCCGCTGCCCCAGTAGAGGAGCCAAGTACGCGCTCCAGCCCGTGGGGAGAACTGTGTGGGCTCAGTGGTGGGTGCATGTGGAATGGGTGGGTGCGCAGGCAGTGCCCGAGGCCTGACCACCAATCATGCAAGGAAACAGGTAGGAAAAAAATATCCCTGTGCACAGATGGGAAAAAAGACTGAGAACCGAGTGAAGGGCCAATGGAGGGAAAGGTAGGTCTGCTGCTAGGAGCACACTGCGCCGGTCCCGATGCTGCCCTCTCGTGGCCACATCTACGGAGGTTGCCTGCCTGCTCACCAGAGGGGAGGGGCTGCCACAGGGCCACCCTGGTAAGCACCAGCATCAAAGAATGAGACCCCTTGGTCGGGTACCTCATGCAACAGAATTACTTTTTTTTTTTTTTTGAGACAGGGTCTAGCTTTGTAGTTCAGGCTGGCCCTGAGCTCACTATGTAGCCCAGGCAAGCCTCGAACTCAGCAATCCTCCTGTCTCTGCCTCCTGAGTGCTGGGATTACCGCCGTGAGCCACCACGCCCAGCCAACAGAATTACTTTTTAATGCTTGCCTACAAAATAATAAAGGTCAGTTAGTTATTGATTTGGTAGTAACTTAGGTGGAGATGTAAGAAAAATGGTCACTGACACTGTTCTGCTACTATAGCTCTATTAATTTTGGCATTAGATGACCTTATTGCTAAGGTGAAGAAGAATCTGAACAGAGCCTGGCCGAACTCCCCAGTGATCACACCTCTCTGTCCAGTCTCCTCAGCTGTCCATGTGCATTGGTGTGGCACAAAATACACGAGTTTTCCGGTGTCTGTTTTTTTTTTTTTTTTTTTGAGACAGGGTCTCACTTTGTAGTTCAGACTGGCCCTGAGCTTGCTATGCAGCCCAGGCAAGCCTCAAACTCAGCAATCCTCCTGCCTCTGCCTCCCAAGGTATGGGATTACAGGCCTAGCAACATGGTATGTGGTACTGATTGCTGGTGGGCGTGAGTCACCACATCTGGTATTGTTGTATGTGGTTACCAGGGATTGAACTCAGGACCTCGTGTTTGGTAGGCAGGCACTGGAACTACTGGAACTAAATGCCTGGCCCTGGGTCTTCATTTTTAATGCTTCTTGTGTCACCTAAAATTTATCTAAAATACACATGCATGTTTTTCCCTGTGTTAATTTGTCTTGCTATAGGGCCTCAGCCATGAACTTCGTGATGGGTGAGAAATCTCCTCCTCTCCATGACCCATGTCATCTGAATTAGCAAGGAGAGTTGGGAACTGTTACACATTCTAATTGTTTTGAAAAGATTAATCTCTAAATTAACATACCCTACACAGCTTTTTAAAAGGAAAAAAACCCACAATCTTGTAAACATCCCCTTCAGTGAGTACAGGCGAGCTCCAACTCTTTAATCCCACCCAACAAAACTTTCCTCACTTCCGGTGAAACTTAGCTCACCTCTGAATGTAAGGCAGACAAGATTTTTGCTTTCTACTGACACTGAGTTTGCAAAGATGGCTTTTGTCTCTTAGCAGCAGCTGCCCCAAAAAGACTATCCTAGAAAAACAATGGCAAGAAGGTATGATCATTTCATACACCTGAAAGAGAAATCACCTTAAAGGGAGCAAGTCTCCCCAAGGGTCAGAACGAAACACCTTGTGTGGCAAGAAATAGGCCCTGTCCATGGCCTTTCCTAACCACATTCTCTGCCCACAGAAGGGACCAATCCCCACAGAGCCGAAGTGCAGAGTGGGCAGTGAGGAGAAGGTGACACAGGTGGCAGAGACACGAGGAGGAACTGAGGCCAGGCGTGTCCCGTGGGCATGAGGGCAGGCAGCAGCCACCAAGTCACACTTCCATGACGTAGAAACCAAGTGATCAATACAGAGAAAGAACCATAGGGCTTTCTGCACCCTGCCACAGCTAGTACAGACCCTCCATGGAAGGGGGAAGGATAGATCTGGGTTCTAATTAAAGACAGAATACAAAGTTAAGAAACGGTTTACTACATAAAATCACTGGCATACTCAGGGCTGATTCTCATACGGTCAACTGGTTTGTAAATTTATGTTCAAAGTATATATTAAGATACTTCTACTGGGGCAATGGAAACAAACCCTGAGGGCCCTGATCTGGTTCGGTTGCTGTGTGTGATGGCAGGTGGGCACCGTGCACTCCACAGAGAGACAGGGGCCTCACAGGTCGGTGTGGAGGCAGCAAGAGCCACAGGACTCCATGCCAGGTGCCTCAGGGTTTACAACAGATGTTGCTTCAGCTGCCACAGTGGCCTACTCTCCCTCAGGCCATGGAGATTCAGGGGGCTCAGGGTCTGCACACAGTGACGGAGCTGGGTCTGAGGCCACAGCCCATGTGCTCAGCCACTGTGCAAGGCTACACGAGGGTGGCTTGGCTTTGCTTTCCCTCTGACTTTCCTATCCTATAACACTTTCCCATCCATCCAGGGCAAAAAAAAAAAAAAAAAAGTCCAGGCTGATAGATGGCCCCTTGTTCCTTGACACCTCCAAATCCAAGATACTCTTGCAGATCAGTAGGCTTATCTGGGGTACCCTGGAAAGTTCTCAAAGGCAGTCTAAAGATGAACTCCAACCACCAAGCTTCCCACAAGAATTTGGCCACACTTCTACATCCTCCTGGGCAACATGTGAGTGGCTGTGGTGTACACAGACCTGCTTCTGTTCAGTCAGCCTCAGGCAGCCTGTGGCTCCCTATTGCTCCCTCTTCTCTGAGAGCCTCAGGCTATATAGTAACCTCAGCTACCTTTTCTACATAACTAAGAGTTGATTATTATTGCAATGAGGGTATTTATTTACCTCTTCCTCTTCATCATCAAAAAGGGGACTGACAGAGGATTAGCTCAGTGGTTCCGGCACCTGCCTTGCAAGTGCAAGGTCCTGAGTTCAATCCCCTGAAACCACATACAATGCTGGGCGTGGAGACACACCCACCAGCAGTCAATACCACATACCACAGTGCCAGGCGTGGTGGCTCACACCTGTAATCCCAGCACTCAGGAGGCAGAGACAGGAGGATTGCTGAGTTCAAGGTTTGCCTGGGCTACATAGTGAGCTCACAGCCAGCCTGAACTACAGAGTGAGACCCTGTCTCAAAAAAAAAAAAAAAAAAGAGGGGGGGACTGACTTGGGGAGCGTCTTGGCAGGAGAGACACACTTTTGGACTTGCTCATGCTTTGAGAAAACAAATCCTGTCGGATCAAGATTAAAGTTCCTGGTTTGCATTTCCAGTCATGACTAAGACAAAATGGCTGCCAGGAGGTGAGACACAGTTCTCAGGGGACCGGGCTGTCTGCTGTGGTCCTGTGCACCACACGCAGCAGGTGGATGAAGGCTGTGGGAATCCAGGTGGTGTCCCCCAAGCCCAGGGTAATGCCCAGCCTAGTGGCCTCAGGCAGGAGGATGATCCCTATTCTAGCCAGCTGAAAATAACTTGTCTGTCTAAAGGGTCAGAGATAATGACCCAAATCTTGGAAAAAGATACTGGATTCCCAATTATAGACCTACAAGCATACACTGGTAATACCTCTCTCCCCTTAGGATATTATTTCTTTTATATAAATGCAAATTAAACTTCTACTTCAATATGTTTGCTATTCAACTTGAGTACAGCTATGAGAGGCTGGAAATCAAGGGAAGATTTGTTGGATTCTGAACAGTTTGAAGTGTTTTAAAATGTTATTTTGGACTGCAGAGAAAGTTCTGTGAACTGAGCTGCATGAATTCAAAACACAAGACCGGACAAACAACCAGTCCCTTAGGCATAGAAACCTCAAAGGCCAAACAGGATATAAACATACTTTCAAAGACATCTCTGGCTAATTTCCTTAAAGCGTAAATCAGTGTTTCCTGAAATGCTTACCCAAGGCACTCCCAGTGCTGTCGCAGGCCTGGGCTCTCCAGTCCATGGTGCGCTCAGGAGAAAAGGCCACACCTGGAACTCCAGCAGGCCGCCCCTCCCAAATTTGACACAGTGCCCACAGAAAGGGCCCTGCTACTTTAAGAAAATGAAAACAATGCAGACAAAGAGTAAAACCAAACCTCTACATCATAATTCTGGACCTTTTTCGATGCTGGAGAAAAAAGACCTTTTCATTACTTCAAAGCTGCCCTACCGTGACTGCCCTGGGCAAGCTTCAGCCACTCTCCAAACAAGGACAAGGGATCAGTGGTCCTCTAGACCAAAGCTTCATCTGCTTAACTGCCTGGCTTCACTTCTTGCCAAAGGCCACGGACCACAGGCACCACACGCACCACTCTGTGGCGATTCCTGGGGGGCCAAAGCCCTGTTGTGGCTGTAAACGGAATCTCTAATCAATTGGCACCACCAGTGCAGTCTACACTCCTGCCTCCATCCGGGACAGGCCAGTGTGACTGTCCCGTCCAACCACAGGCACAAGCGGTCCAAGAGGAGCAGGCTGGCTCCCGAGGCTGGGCTACCAATACAGTGGCTCCAGCCCCTCTCTCGGGACTCTCACTAGGGCCTGAGTCTCCATGTCCAGGTCCCGCATCCCTGAAGCTGTGCCCTGCTGCCTGAGACTCTCCAGCGGGAGGACTCCCAGTCCAGCCTTCCTCTGACACCTGAGACCCCTGGTGACAAGAACTGCAGGAGGCAGCAAACCACTGGATTCTGGAGAGGTCTGTGCCAGCAGTAAGCGAGCGCAGCACCAGGAGAGCCA
>PVIC010051660.1:0-12419 GCA_004025085.1 Thryonomys swinderianus
TTTGTTACCATAATACAATAAATGCCAATATCAGTATTAAACACAGTAAATAAGATAAGAAGCTTTGTTAAATTCTATTCTGGAGACTTTGAGCTTATGAGTTACCTCTATGTCCCTATGCCAAAATTTAGAATTAATCAGCAATGTGTATACCACATACAGATCATAAATGTAGCCCCCGAACCCTTTGGGGATAAAAGGTCACTGGGGAATCAGGGAGGTAGGGAGACAGGAGGAGAATGAAATAGGGTTATCAGATTTAGGAAGATCAACTATACCCTAGGACCTCATATATGCCAGCGGGTACTACAGGATAAAAAGGCATATGTACAAACAGTACCAACTGTATGCTGTGAGACCGTTGGAGACTTTGCACAGCTTCTTATAATAGTACAGAAGAAGAAATAGGGAGGCCTAAGAATCTTTTACTTCTGGGTATTGCTTCTGACAGGAAGATAGGAGAAGGTGTGGGGACAAGAGGTGAATAGACGGATCTAGGAGTAGCTGGCAAAATAGAAGCTAGATCCCCCCCCCTTTTTTTTTTAATCTTGCCTGGTGTGTGTGTCAGTGCGGCTTCAGGAGCACGCCTCCTGTGGAGGGATGCAGGAGATGGGTCCAGCTCCTCTAATGCCTGGGTCCTCACAACGCAGCTCCGGGGTGGGGTTTGGGCTGGGCGGAAGCCTTCAACACTCCTTAGTGCAGTTGGCGCCCAGGGTCCGTACCTGACTCCTCACTGCACAGCTCCGGGATACAGTGGGCTGCACTGCTCCCTTCAGTCCGCTGGAAACGGCCGGCGCGGCCTGCAGCCCGGTCCGTGCGCGCTGCTCCCTTCAGTCTGCTGGCTAATTTGCCACTTTTAAACATATGAACTAGATTAGATTTGCGGTTATATAATAAAATTTAAAATGAACCAGAAAATTATATATAATAAATAAGACCTTAATATAGTGATTTTACCCTTAGGGGGGGAGAATATTTAAAAGGGCTTGGGGAAGAATTCAAGAACTAGAAGAGATTGGATGGAAAGCTGGAGGACAAAGGAAGATCCTACAGACTTTAATTGGTGAAGACAGGAGGGAAAGAAAAAGGAAGAAATAAAACAAGAATAGAACAAGGCAACAACAATGAAAAAACTAGAAACTGTATTCAAACAATCAAGAAAAAATAAGAACCAGAGAAGTGAAAAAGAGAAAGGAAAGGAAAAAGAAAAATGTCCAGATCAAGGTGTGTTTCTGCTGTCACTGGTAGACAGCGTGGGTAAACAGAGTCTAGATCTGAATTGATAATCTCAGCAAGCCAGCTGTAGCTTTCTAGTGGGGTAGTGGATAATCTCAGCCAGCCTGCACCTGTAGTGAGCAGAAAGTCTGGGAGGCTTACATCTGAAGTTGAGGCTGGTTCCTGGATGTGATGCTGGAACTGGGCTTTTTGAGCCTGCAGTCAGTGTGCCTCATGCTGATTTGAACTCCTCTCATCAACCTCCTGCTGAGTAGGATTCAGCACCCACACTGAGACAGCAGGAGCCACTAGATGGAGTCCAGCCGGCTGCTCCCTGGCTGCCCTGAGATCTGAGCTCAGTTGGCCTCTTTCCAAAATGGTCAACAGCTAGTCGTTCCCTTCCTACATGACATTTGAACCTGAATAACTCACTAGCCACTGCAACTAAGTGTGCCCACTGCTCCATTCTACTGGTGTGTCGCTTTCTGTGGAGATTTGTGGGGTCACCATTGTTGTTGCTTTGTTCTATTCTTGTTTTTATTTCTTCCTTTTTCTTTCCCTCCTGTCTTCACCAATGACATGCACATGTCACTGTGTGTGTGCAGGTTCGACCCTCCATTCCTACACTGAGTCTGGACTCTGGGAGAGACCACCGTTTGCTGTCTCCCTCCTCTTTGTTGAAGTCTCTTTTCTTTTTCCCGTGGACTTCAGTTCTTGCTTCAGATCCTTTCTGGGTCTTGGGGTCTCACTTCCCTCATTCTCCTCATACTGTTGTATTCCAGTGTCAGGACACCAAATCTCAGAGACTCTCTATTAATAAGCACCCTGCTATCTATTTATATTTTTTAAAGCAGGAGCTGTATTGTAAAGTGTACACTTACTGGTTTTTAGTGTATTCGCAAAGTGAATTCTCTTCACCCAAGAAAGTCACTTTACCTGTTGGCACCCATTTCTTATTACTCCTGGTTCACAACCACTAGGCTTCTTTTGTTTCTGCTTACTGTGGACATTTTGTAGAGATGGAGTCACATTCTGTGACTCTTACTTCATTTAATGTTTCCATAAAGGTTATCCATCCGTATGTATTGAAACTTCATTCTAGTTTTATTATCAGGTAGTCACATTATGAACATACAAGATTTTATTTATCTGTACATCTGTGGATGAACAGTTTGTTTCTGCTTTTGTAGCTCTTGGAATAATACTGCTGCGAAACTCATGCACAGACTTTATGTGGATGTTTTCAGTTCTCTTGGATGTGTACCTAGGAGTGGAATTGCTGGGTCATGCAGTAGCGACTCTATGTTTAACATTTGAGCAGCTGGCAGACTCTATTCTGAAGCAGCTGCAGTATTTTGCATTCTCACCAGTCAGGTGTGAGAGTTCCAGTTTCTCTCATACTAGTTGTGATTATTTCTTTTCGCTTCTGCCATCTGGTGGAGGCAAGCCACTTGGTTTGTGTGTCCTTAGTGACCCTAATGGTGCTGATGGTGGTGGTTCATATGGTCACTGGGTGGTTTATTTATTGTCTTTGCAAGAGATATCTGTTCATATCCTTTGCCCATTTTCTAATTAGGTTATTTGTCGTTTTATAATAGTTTGTGTTATATTCTAGAGACCAGTCCCTAGTCAGATGTGCTTTGTGATTGTATTTTCTGGTTCTGTGGATGATCTCTTCACTCCTGGCTGGTGTTCTCAGAGGCATAAAAGGTTTTATTGAAAGTCAGAGTGATCATGCCCTGCATGCAGAGCTTTCCCCCTCTAGTGCTGCTTTTGAGGCAGGGACACAGTGCCCCTGGCATCTAGTGGCTAATATCATCTTTTTCCTCCCTTCTCCCACAGGGATGGTTGCAGAGGAGTACAATGCCTTCTTCTACTCGCTGGTGTCCCAGGACACACAGGAAATGGCTTACTCGACCAAGCGACAGAGATTCTTGGTGGATCAGGGTTATAGCTTTAAGGTGGGTCTCCACTAGGCCTTGCTGGTGCTGCACCTGCAGGAGAAGTGGGACACCAGCCTCAAGCAAGCCTCGGCAGACCCAGAATGCCCAGGAGTCAGAGGTCTTCCTTCAGACTTGTTTGTCTCTGTATGAATCGCTGGGGACAGCCCTGGTTACTGGCAGGACTGAGGTGCTAAGGCCTGTGGGCAGCGCTGAGGGTCACAGTCCTTGGGGTTCTGTTCTTAGGATACATCACTCAGTGTGCCTCAGTGTGCTGCCCAGACAGCAGAGCTGTCCCATACTGCAAACCAGGGCTCTAAATAGCTTGGAAGCTTTGGCTGGTGTTCCCTGGCTAAGGCATTTACTTTCTTTTAAAAATATATGTATATATATATATTTTTTTGAGACACGGTCTCGCTTTGTAGTTCAGGCTGGCCCTGAACTCACTATGGAGCCCAGGCAAGCTGCCGTGAACTCAGCAATCCTCTTGTCTCTGCCTCCTGAGTGCTGGGATTACAGGCGTGAGCCACCACGCCTGGCACTGTGGTATGCGGTGTTGATTGTTGGTGGGCGTGAATCTCCACGCCCAGCATTATATGTGGTTTCCGGGGATTGAACTCAGGACCTTGCGCTTGTGAGGCAGGCGCCAGAACCACTGAGCTAACCCTCCGGCTCATTACAAATATTTTTTAATGCATGTTTGTAGTATGTATTCCACATAGGGAGTTGGCACAGGTAGATGGCACATCCTAATTCTATTTACTTTCCCTCCTCTCCCACTGTCTTTGGGAGTATTCGCTTTCTTTCCTGTTAACATAGCTATGAAATTTATGTGAGGACTTAGTATCCTATGGGACTTCATTTATGGGGAAGAAATTTCCCCTGTGGTGCACTGACAGGATGTTGCTAGAATGTCGGGTCCCCAGGCTTTTATTTGCAAAGGTGCTTTGTGTGTGTTGTGCCGGGTAGGGAGCCCAGGCTCTTCCACACCACTGCTGAGCTGAGCTATACTCTGTTAGGTCTCTTGAGGGATAGGTGAACATTTCTGGTAGCCCGAGACAGAGGACAGGGTCATCTGCCCTCCGTTCTGTTTGTCAGAAGAAGCAGCACTTTTCAGGCCTCTCCAGCTGGGCTACAGGACAAGATGCTTGGAGTTGGAGCCTGTTTTTCCCAGAGGGTTTTGACTGGGACTTGTTACCCATCTGGATGAGTCTGTCCCAATATCAGCACTGCAGGGTAACAAAAACTACAACACAGCCCTCTGCGCTCTTCAGGAGGCCAGCCCAGAGAGAGGCACGTCTGTGTCAGCTGAGCTGCCTTTGCTCAGAGCAGCCAGTTGGTCCCGAGAGTGGTGACCCTGGATTGCGTGAACCAGGCAGACATGTCTGCTGCTTGTACTCTGATGTCTGCCCACATGAAGGACAATTCGGGCAAGTCCTTATCTCTAACATCATGAGGAGAAGGCTTTCTGCAGGGTGGGCAAGTCTTACAGTAAGTGACCCCTGCAGACATGGAAACCCAAACTTCTCAGTGCTCTTATAGAGAAAATCTGCCTGGCAAATTCTTCACAGCCTGCCCTTATGCAGTGTTCACTCCCTCTGGAAGCCCAGGGTCCAAGTGCAGTGTGGTGAAGTGTCCCTTTCCTTCTGTTACCCTGCCCTTGCCCAGGGCCAGACAGGGAAACTGCGTGGAATACTTGACAGTTGCCAAGGTTCCATTAGATGCTGTACACTGGTCCCTCCACACTCCCTCTGTCACTAGTCTAGCTCCTGTGAAAGGTGGCTCTTGGAGCTGATCCCTGGAATTCCTGAGAGAAGTGCTCCACTTGACCAGCTGGAAAGGAAGTGAGCAGAGTGAGTGGGAGAAGGTGGAGAGGACAGACACACAGCTGCTGTTGGGTTTGCAGGTGATCACAAAGCTTGCTGGCATGGAGGAGGAAGAGTTGGCGTTTTCGACAAAAGAGGAGCAACAGCAGCTCCTACAGAAAGTCTTGGCGGCCACTGACCTGGATGCAGAGGAGGAAGTGGTGGCAGGAGAATTTGGCTCCAGATCCAGCCAGGTGAGTGAGCACATGGGGCTTCAGATGTCCGTGTTCCAAAGGGCAGGCCTTGAGATGCACATACAGGGCATGTAGTCCTGTGTGCATGTGGGTCCTGGGCATTTCCAGAAACAGAACTGCTAAGATAATGACAGAAACAATTAAGCCCTGTTAACCTGTAGTGTGTATCCTTTGTCTCTGTGGTTTGGATGTAGTTTGCTCACAGTGACTGCAACTGATCTGCTTGTCTGTATCCAGAGACCCAAGTGCATGGTTGTAGGTTCTGTCCAGCGGGCTGCTGGGTGCAGCAGCAGGTGCCAGGCGAGGCACGACCATAGGCCGGTCAGCTCACTCCGGCTTCCTCTTCATGCTAAAGCTGAGCCTTTCAGCCTGAGGATCAACACAGTAGCTTCAATATTCATTTTGAAAAATGTGTAGTTCTTTTTTTTTTTTTTTTTGAGACAGGGTCCCACTTTGCAGTTCTAGCTGGCCCTGAGCTCACTATGTAGCCCAGGCAAGCTTCAAATTCACAGCAGTCCTTCTGCCTCTGCCTCCCAAGTGCTGGTTTGACAGGTATGCGCCATCATGCCTGTAGTATGGTGTGTGGTACTGGGGATCGAACTCAGGACCTTGTATTTGCCATGCAGATGCTAGAACCACTGAGCTAAATCCCAGGCCCTGAAAAATGTGAAGTTCTTTAAAAATAAACTTTCATTTAAATAAGTAAATAAATAAACTTTCATTTATACTTACCAAGTACCTGCCGTGTTGCAGGCAAATGGAATATAGCGTAGTGAAAAGGCATCAATACAGAGATTTCTCACTGGGTCCTTCAGAGGAAGAAGGGCAGTTTAGTCATGGTCTTTTGAACATAGTAGCAAAGCTGAAGGTTAGAAGGGGCTCAAACAAGACATGAAGGGAGTGGCCATCAGTTAAGTAGATGCAGCCCTTCCTCTGGCTTGAGGCCTTCGTCTTGCTGGCAGGAAGCAGTTTGCATGGAAGTGCTCATCAGGTAGGTCCTATCCTCTAGGTCAGGTGTGGCAGGCATGGCACTAGAGTTGCCTGCATATGTCCTCTATAGTCTGGTGTCAGCTGTATGCTGGGCTTGGGCCAAGCCTGACTGCTCTGATTTCTGTTCACACTCTGTCAACACAGATGTAGTTATCCCCATTTCACAGATGAGTTCATTGAGGCAGACATTTAGTGTTTGCCCACGGTTTCCCAGTAATAAGCAGAGCCAGGATTCAAGCCCAGGGCTTACTTTTTCATTTATTTTGGAGCTTGGTCTCATGTTATCCTCACTGACCCTGAACTGCTGGACTGAAGGGATGGTCACACCTCCCCCTTCTGATTAACTGGAACTACAGTTTCAATATACCACGCCCAGTTTAAGCCCAGGGCTTTCTAGCTTTTCTTTGGGGTCAAAGCACATTATGTGGTATCTCAGGAAATTTTGAAGGACTTCTGCCCTGTTAAAAAACTGTTCATAGGGGCTGGAGGGTTAGCTCAGTGGTTCCGGCGCCTGCCTCGCAAGCGCAAGGTCCTGAGTTTGATCCCCGGTAACCACATAAAATGTTGGGCGTGGAGACAGGCCCACCAACAATCAACACCGCATATCACAATGCCGGACGTGGTGGCTCACGCCTGTCATCCCAGCACTCGGGAGGCAGAGACTTGGATTGCTGAGTTTGTGGCGGCTTGCCTGGGCACCATAGTGAGCTCAGGGTCAGCCCGAACTACAAAGCGAGACTCTGTCTCAAAAAGAAAACAAAAAAACAAAAAAACCCAAAAAAAACTGTTCATATATTGTCACTAAAAAAGGCAGTGTAGCATTCTGGTTGAGAACTTTCGAGTCTTCATGCTGGGCATAGTGGTGTACACCTGTAATCTCAGTACTCTGAGGCTGAGGCAGGAGGATCACTATGAATTTGAGGCCAGCTGAAGCACATAGTAAGTAAGTTCCAGGACAGACTGAACTGCATAGCGAGACCCTATCTCAAAAAATACAACAAAACAAAAAGAACTCCAAATCTCAAGTCAGACTGTGTATGTTCAAGTCCTTTTCCTTATGAGCTGTGTGATCTAGGTTTTTAATTTTTAAATCTCTCTGTGCCTTGGTTTTCTCTTGTGTAGGATGATGGTTATAGTGGTTGTGAAGATTAGATGAGGTAATACATCTAAAATGTTTAGAGTGATGCCTGAGACACAGTATTAGTAAATGTTGCTTAAAAATAATAAAATGTGTTGGACTTTACTGCATATTTTGTAAATGTTGCCTTTCTCCCTGAGACTAACTGACAGCCGGGCTCCCCACAGGCGTCCCGGCGCTTGGGCACCATGAGCTCCATGTCCGGGGCAGACGACACTGTATACATGGAGTACCACTCGTCGAGGAGCAAGCCTTCCACCAAGCACGTGCACCCGCTTTTCAAGCGCTTTAGGAAGTGATGCCTGTGGAGCCGATGGCGGACTCGGTGCTCTGTACTAGCACTAGTGCTGGGAAGGGGATTTTCACACCGCACTCCGTCCCCATCTGCCGCACGCTTCCCTGCAGCACTGCCCACACTGGTTGGAACGCAGTATCTTGACTGTGTTGGACATCAGAGGTCTGGCCTAATCTTTGTGGATTACCCATGGTTTCAAAAAAAAGGAAGCAAGACTAATTTTTGGATTTTCAGACTTTTTGGGGAGTAGGTCACTTGTGTAAATAAAAATTTGTACTATTTGAAGCTCATTTGTTTTGAAGTTCTACTGAATAAACAGAAAATGAAACATTTCTCCACAGTATAGTACACGAGTGGTTCCTTACTTTCCCAGGTATAGGCTGTGTCTGCGCGGCTGACCACCTCCATGCCCCTGGGAGCAAGTAGGAGCTACTGGGGAGACACCCCAAGACAGGAGGGTTGGGGTACAGCTTTGGGAGCTTAGAGATCCACAGTCTGGAGACGGAGGATCCTGCTGATTGGCACCAGTCCCTGCTCACTAGGTAGTGCTGGGGCCTCAGACTGGGGCTGCAGCCCTTCCAGCTCTCTCCTTTTCCTGTTCCCCATAGGCTGGTCCGCAACATGTAGACCCTCCAGGTTGCTTGAAAGGCTTTACCTCTTCAAAAAACCATTGCACCTACTCCTGGGGGCTTCTCTTATCTGAGAGCCATCTCATTTCTCCTGTGAAATACAATTTAGATCTTGCTGGGAGGCTGGGACTCACTTCTAATAGTTCCTTCATCTTTCAAGGTATCTTTGGGATTTTTTCTTCCTTCTCTGAAAGAAAAGGTGTTTCAGACAATACAGGGAGGCAGGATTGCCCAGTGAAAGGTAGGCACACACCCAGAGAAAGCTGGCTGTTCTGAGAATGCTTGTCCCAGTAGGACACTGCTCATCCCTGAGGAGTACTGAGGCCTGTGCTGAGAAGGTCTCAGAGCCAGTGCAGAACCCTGCTGGCCAGCCAGTCAGCAGCAGCATCCATTTCCACAGCATTGGCACCAGTGCGCCTGGGCTGTTGCTCTAAGAAGCAGCCACAAGCCCCACCTGGAGAGAACATAGGTTTCTTGTTAGGGTTTTAAGCAAGAGCTACTTTCCTGTTCTCTGAGCTGACCTCTGGGGACAGGGTCACTGTCTGGTCAGCAGTTGGTGCCAAACCCAGGAAATAGCAGGAAAGCCCCCACTCGGAGACTGCTCTGGACAGCTAGAGCTGAGGCTGTGCAGAGGCACTGTAAGCCCTGCAGACTTGCTGTCTCAGAGCCCTGAGGGCTGGCACCCAGGTGTTCAGACAGTTGTACTTGAGATGCCAAATTCCACACGCACCCTGTGTTTTCACATTTGTGGCTCTTGTGCTCAGAATCTCCTTGCCTGCCAAAGGTGTTATATTTTACCTGAGCCCTGTAGTCTTTGTGAGTTGTCTGTGAGCTGGGAACATACTCAGTGGTAGAGCATTGTTCTAGCATGTGCACGGCTCTGGGTTCCATTTGCAGCATCACAAAACGTAGGAACTTTTAACAGACTCCCCCATCTTTGTTCTAGAAATAGCTTACTGCAGGTGTGTGTTAAAATTCCCCTCCCAGATTCCTGAACTTTGGTCTTACTAAGAGGGTTCAAGTCTGAATTTAATTAATTCAATTTTTTTAACCAGATAGCTGATAAAACATTAGTGGGTAAGTGTTAGGTTTTTACAGAGAGATGAGCTTCTGAATCAGGAAAGTAAGAGAGAAGACTGCCCTACCAACCTGGCTGCGCATCGTCTAGTACACTGAGGGCCCAGATAAAAAGGTGGAGGAAGGCAAATCTGCCATCTGTTCGAGCTGGGACATTGTTCTCTGACATCGGTGTGCCTGAGTGCCTGGTGCCTGAGCCTTCCGAGTCTTCCTGGACCTCGTCGTAGGCCCTGTGGTGCCTGGGCCTTTAGGCTTCAACTGGATTACACCACTCACTTTGCTGAGGCTCCAGCTTGTAGACTGGAGATGGTTGACTTTGCAGCCTCCATAATCGTGTGAACGAATCTTTTGTAATAAGCCCTCCCCATGAGTTTAGTTCTGTTTCTCTGGAGAATCCTAGGATAGGAACAATGTCAAAAAGGAACATTAATCTTTTGAACTAAGTGAAAATGAAACTTATTTGTATTTTTTTATATTCTGTATGCGCGTTGACTTCCTGAAGCCTTTCTGGCTAGTGACAGCCTGTTCCTCCTGGGCTGGCTGATTGCTTGAGATAGTGAGGGCCCAGCAGGCACATGTTTTGACCCCAGACCAGAACCCCACCTCGCTCTGCCCCGTGAGCCCCAGGAAGCACCACTGCTCCGCCTTAGTTACCCCAGTGCCAGCTGTCAGCACCTGTGGGTCACTCCCATGGCGTCGGAATTATTCGTACCAGTGTTTACCCTGAACTGCTGCTGTGCTTTTTCCAAGGAAATCCTGGCAAAAGTGCTAGCCTGAGCTTTTCCTTTCTGCTTTCCCACATGGCTTGACATGACATGACATGACATGACATGCAAGTTGCTTTTAGGACACTCTTGTCTCCTCTTGTGACAGCAACTGATTTGACACCACACAAGAAGACAGAACTAAGCACTTGTTAATATTCGGCCAGTGGTGCTGGGGGTGGTGGTGGTGGTGGTGCTGTTGCGACTGTATCAATTCTTAAAGGGAAATACATAGCATTAAATTTTAAGAAAGAAGAAAGCTCACTGACCTCAGCTTCCAGTTTAAGAAACTAAAAAATTATGAAACAAAGCAAGCTGAGGAGAGGTTGTAATAAAATCAGAGCAAGGTGAAGGGCAGTGGGACAGAAAACTACAGCAACGAAACTGAATTTTTTTTTTATAAAACTGGCTTTTGTAAACTGATAGACATTTAGACAGACTGACCAGGAAAAAAATTAGATACAAATTTCCAGTTGAAGAATGGGAAGAGTGACATTACCCTACAAATTCTACAGATAGTAAATAGATAAGTGAGTTTTATGGAAAACGACAACTCCTGCCTCCTTCTTCTAGGAAGAAAATGTTACTTTAATAACAAAAGATAAAAGTATTAGTACAGATCTATATAAAAATTCTTAACAAAAGTTTAACAAGTAAAAAGTCTATAGAAATCATGACTAAGTTGATTTTATCCCAAGACTGAAGTTGCTTTTATATGCAAAAATCAGGCAGTATAATTCACCATATTGAAAAACCATGTGTTCTTTCAATAGATCCAATGAAAATATTTGACAAAATCCAACAGCCTTTCAATGTAAGTATTGTCAGTATACTGGAAATGGATGCAACCTTCTCAAAACAATATAAGCTCTCTGCAAAACAAAACAAAAACCAGCTAATATTGCACTTAATATAGGAAGGCTGAATGATTTTCCCAAAGGCTGGGAACAAAGCGGCTACGTGTGTTCTTGCTGCTTCTGCTTGTCATTGTGCTAGAGTTTAGCCAGGGCAATAGGATTGATTGGAAGAGACTTACAGATTGGAATGAAAATAATAAAATTTATTTGCAGATGCTGTTATTATATAAAATAGTCTCATGGAATCTACAGGAAAAGTTACAACTAATGAGTGGGTTTATCATGGGTGCAGGATACACTATTGATACAATATTGTATAAAAATCAAGTATATAATAAATATATAATAAATCTATTTGTGATTGGTGTTTGAGACTGTACATCCTTCAAGAATTTAATATGATAATCTCTTAAAACTTGAGGTTTGAACTGCTAGACTTATTTTCCTAGGATATAAGAATTTATTTAAAATAAAAATTACTTTCCAGATATGAAGTACTATTTCAACAGAAGTGAGTTTTTTGGGTTTGTTTTCAAATTTTAGAGAACTAAATTTACATTTTTTAAAGTCAAAAAGTGGGGTTGATGTTTTTTACAAATGATTTTGATCAAGTATGTGTTCAAAGAAAGCTTTTATTTAACACAATATTGTACTGTCATTCAGTAGGAATGTTATTTACTAAGAGAATGAAAATGGGGAGCAGGGTGCAGCTTCTTTTTTGGGGCAGCCTATATGCAGGATCAGCTGTTGCTGTAACCGGATGGTGTTCTTCACCCTAGAGCTATGTGGCCAGAAGCAGCTGTAGCCCCAAGAAAAGCTTTGTCAGAGTTCTTCATTAGCCTCATTGCCTGAACTAGCACAGACATGACTGTATTCGCAACTCTTTTTGCTTGAGGAATCTTTGTCTTATTACTTGTTGCAATGGGTTCAGACCATGGCTTCTTCAAATCAGTTAAGCCTGTGCTTGTCTTTGCCACTTTTTTTTTTCTTTTTTTTTGAGACAGGGTCTCATTTTGTAGTTCAGGCTGGCGGCCCTGACCTCACTATTTGGCCCAGGTTAGCCTTGAATTCACAGCAATTCTGCCTCTGCCTTCTGAGTGCTGGGATTACAGGCATGAGTCACCATGCCTGGCATTGTGGTATGTGGTACTGATTGCTGGTGGGAGTGAGTCACCACGACCAGTATTGTTCTATATGGTCATCAGGGATGAACTAGAGACCTTGTGCTTGCTAGGCAGGTGCTGGAACCACTGCTGGAATCTCTAGCCCACCACTTTTTTTTTTTTTTTTTTTTTCTTTTTGGAGACAGGGTCTCGCCTTGTAGTTCAGGCTGGCCCTGAGCTCACTATGGTGCCCAGGCAAGCCGCCGCGAACTCAGCAATCCTCCTGTCTCTGCCTCCCGAGTGCTGGGATTACAGGCGTGAGCCACCATGCCCAGCATTATATGTGGTAACC
>PVIC010051661.1:0-12408 GCA_004025085.1 Thryonomys swinderianus
TTTTTTTTTACTTCGTTCGCTTTCATTTCACCCCTCTTCGATCAGTTAGAGTCCCGGGAAGACCCAGGGCGGGCAGCTCAGGGGCACCTTGGGAGTTCCGCGGTGGCCCCGGGCACAGGGTCTCCCGGGGACCGAGAGGCGGGCGTCAGAACCGGGCCAGATCTTGTGACGGAGGAAGGGCTGTTACGTGGGCAGAGAGGCGGGCGACGCACTCAGAAGTAAATCAGGTCGGTGCGTGGAGGGAGGGCTAGAAACTGACCGTCACTTACCTGAATGATGGCAGAGATGCTCCTGTCCTCTGAGCAGAAAGTCCTGGAAAGTATTGGTCTCTGGAAGAGCAGTGAACAGGTTTAAGGT
The DNA here is from genome assembly GCA_004025085.1 of Thryonomys swinderianus. Lineage (NCBI taxonomy): Eukaryota > Metazoa > Chordata > Mammalia > Rodentia > Thryonomyidae > Thryonomys > Thryonomys swinderianus. The sequence continues at coordinate 358 of PVIC010051661.1, forward strand.
CTGTGCGATCCTTTTGTGAATCGTGTTTTAGTCAGGTCTAGAGGAAAGGATGCCCAGTTTTTGTTGTTGTTTTGAGACAGGGTCTCACTTTGTAGTTCAGGCTGGCCCTGATCTCACTGTGTAGCCCAGGCAAGCCTCGAACTCAGCAGTCCTCCTGCCTCTGCCTCCTGAGTGCTGGGATGACAGGCGCGAGCCACCACGCCCGGCACTATGGTATGTGGTATTGATGGCTGGTGGGCGTGAGTCTCCATGCCCAGCATTGTATGTGGTTACCGGGATCGAACTCAGGACTTTGCGCTTCTGAGGCAGGCGCCGGAACCACTGAGCTAAATCTCCAGCCCAGGATGCCCAGTTTTTTTCTGAAAATCTCAAATATTTGTTCTCAGGAGCGGAGAGATTGACTACTTATACAAGTGACAGAAGAAACCCTAAATTAGACTGTTGATAAATTTGAATTTAAAAAAAAACCCAGTATCTGTATGTAAGGACACCATAAATGGGTTGAGAGGCTAAAAAAGGTTTAATTTCTTTTTTTTTTTTTTTTTTTTTTTTTTTGCTTTTGAGACAGGGTCTCGCTTTGTAGTTCAGGCTGGCCCTGAGCTCACTATGGTGCCCGGGCAAGCCGCCGCGAACTCAGCAATCCTCCTGTCTCTGCCTCTCGAGTGCTGGAGGTTTAATTTCTTTAATCTATGTAGAAAACCAATAAGAACTGATGAATTTGACATAGAAAAACTTATAAAAGACCTAAGAAAAAATTTTAAAAAGTACTAAAATAAGAAAAAAATGAGATGCCAAGTAATGGACAGTTAAATTAATCCAATTTATACTTGCTAAATGAATAAAATCTTTATATTAATAACTCAGTGTTGTTAATTTACTCTTCAATTTTGTAGTATTTTTTTGAATTTTTAAATAGGAAATCAGATGTGTACAAAAGTTGGTAAGGACTCATTGGAACGTGTGTGTACATGTGTGTGTGTGTGTGTGAGAGCAGGTTTGTGTGATGTGACAGCTGAAGCAGTGAAAATCTGTCCAACATTAAATAGGACGCATGTGTATAACTAAATATGATATAATAAAAACAATCATGTTTTTGAAGAATTTGCAGTGACATGGAAAAATGCCTTAGGTTTAAAAAGCAGTATCCCAAACTGCATGTATAAAGTGTATCCCGTTTCATTTAAATAATACACATACATATACTTATTTCTTTGCTATTTCTTGCTCTCTTTGTAGAAGGAAAGACTAGAAAGAAATACACAATGTTAACAATGGTTATCTTAGTGAACAGATTATTTTAGTTTGCTTGTTACACTCTTCTGGGTTTTCTGAATTATCTTTATAAAGCATTTGTTGGGTTGAGAATCACAAAAGACAGGCTGAAGAGAGCCCTTAATAACATTTAGCGCATGAAAGGCATGTTAGTCTTTAGGTAGATTGAGAGAAATGTAAGACATATTTTGAAGAAAGTCTAAAAACTCACAGGTAATGGATTGGGTGATTATGGACTACGTGGATTTTTTTTTTTTTTTCTCACTTCGTAGTTCAGGCTGGCCCTGAGTTCACTATGTAGCCCAGGCAAGCCTTGAACTCATAGCAATCCTCTGGCCTCTGCCTCCTAAGTGCTGGGATTATAGGCATGAGCCACCACGCCCAGCAGCGTGGTATGTGGTACTGATTATTGGTGGGCATGAGCCACCATGCCCAGTATTGTTGTATGTGGTTACTGAGGATCAAACTCAGGATCTTGCACCTTGTGCTTGCTAGGCAGGCGCCTAAATCTCTAGCCCCTGGACTATGTGAATTTTTAATTATTTAATATATTAAAAATGAAAAGAAAGCTCTGGAGATGCTTATGGGATGTGGGGTGTCATGTGTCACAGGGAAAGAAATAGCACATTACCTGATGATGAGCAAATTCATGGCATTTGTAACCATTCAGAATGATGGATTCTGAAACTGTACCCTTGAAGAAATGATAAATGTGTAAGTACCTGGTTTTGACGTACAAGACAAGAAGCAGGGCCGTGCTGTGTCCGGCTTTCCTTCCAGGGCGATCACAAACCAATCTCTTCGGGCTCGGCCTCATTTAGCCTGGTAACCAGGTCAGAGTGTTCATATTTATCATTTCTCTGTAGATTGCATCACTTTTCATTAGGACCCTGATTTTTCGTTAATTCTTTGTTCTGCAGCGTTACATAAATGGGTCTGTTACTCCTTTTCCTCGACAGATAAAAATCGGTGTCTGAAGGCAAACGCCAAATCGTGCGGAGAATGCATCCAGGCAGGGCCGAACTGTGGCTGGTGCACGAACGCGGTGAGTGGCGCCGCTGAGATCGCTCAGCTCTTGCGTCCCGTCCAGGTCCGTGTCCTGGGGGACGGCCGCCCAGCACGCGACCCCCGCGCCCTCCGGATGGGGGCCCTACACGCTGACATGCGCGCTAAGTCTGAAATACATGCCGGAGTTTGCACAGCGGAGCATCAGAGCCATCGTTAATGTTGAAGTGAGGATAAACGAGTCGGAATAAATCGGCTTTGTTTCCCCTGCGCTGCCCCCAATCTGTGTGCGGACACGTCCGTACCTCCTTCATCTTTGTGGTACATGTGTTTCTGTTCTGTAGGTTTCCCTAGTCAGGGAGCTTGGTTGTTTTAAGTGGAAATTAATCTCCTCAGTTACATGAGTATTAAACGAACAGAGGGTTGATTTGTAGGTACTCTAAGCCCGTGGAGGTGAGGGTCAGACCATCGAGCTTGTGCTCCTCTGTTCCCTATCTACCATGCGGTCTTCTCCGGGCCTTCCTGCCTCTTTCTTGAGGCTTCCTGAATGGCCGGTGAGTGACTGAGCGAGCGGATGGGCCAGCACAGGCAGGCGCGGTGCTTTGAGGCCACGCAGTCCGTGCAAAGGAGGAGTGACAGGCCGGGAGGTGAGAGCCGCGACTGACTGTCTTCCGGGCCCACAGCGACTCCTGCAGGCGTGACTGCTGGGTGTCAGGTGGCCCATCGGGTCCGACCACGTACGAGCAACAGCCTGAGGTTTTTTGTTGGTTTTAAATGAAGTGGAAAGGGTTTCAATTATGTGTAAAGGCCTTTGCCCAGCTGGGGTTAACTGGGCGCAGTGGAGGAGCGAAGGAGCGGCTTGAGACCAATTGACCGGTGCTCCGGGCTGTCCTCGGAGATGTGGGTAATACTCACTTTCTCTCCTGCTTCCAGTAGGGTTGAGGAAGCTCGTGAGCTCTTTCACCACCACCACCACCCATGAGGCTTTTCCTCAACAATATATATATATACTTTTTTGTTTTGGTTTGGTTTTTTTGGGATAGAATCTTGCTCTGTAGTTTTGGCCTTGAACTCTGTGTAGCCCACGCTGGCCTCAAATGTGGGGCAATCTTCCTGCTTCAGCTTCCCGAGTGCTGGGATTACAGGCTTGAGCCACCTGGCCTGCCTCATCAACTGTCACTACAGTGTTTTTGTTTTGTTTTGTTTTTTTGCTTTTTGGAGACAGGGTCTTGCTTCGTAGTTCAGGCTGGCCCTGAGCTCACTATGGTGCCCAGGCAAGCCGCCGCGAACTCAGCAGTCCTCCTGTCTCTGCCTCCCGAGTGCTGGGATTACAGGCGTGAGCTACCACACCCAGCATTATATGTGGTAACCGGGGATCAAACTCAGGTCCTTACGCTTGCGAGGCAGGCGCCGGAACCACTGAGCTAACCCTCCGGCCCTGTTTTTGTTTTGACTAAGGTAGTTTTCGTTCAGATGAAATCTTTATTTCTGATTATGTTGTTCGGGGTGTACCTCATTTTCAGTGTGTGGGATTGTTGGAAATTTTATCCTAAGCCACAAATATCTATTCATATATAATCAGAGAACTTTTTTCTAAATTTACCACTTGGAACTATAGTCATGACTGTTGTCCTAAAATTATATACTATATTGCTTTTTAAAATGAAGTTTTAGGGCCAGAGGGTTAGCTCAGTGGTTCCGGTGCCTGCCTCGCAAGCGCAAGATCCTGAGTTCAATCCCCAGTAACCACATATAATGCTGGGTGTGGAGACTCACGCCCACCAGCCATCAATACCACATACCACAGTGCTGGGCGTGGTGGCTCCCGCCTGTAATCCCAGCACTCTGGAGGCAGAAACAGGAGGATTGCTGAGTTCCAGGCTTGCCTGGGCTACATAGTGAGCTCAGAGCCAGCCTGAACTACAAAGCGAGACCCTGTCTCAAAAAAGAAAAAAAAAAAATGAAGTTTTAAAAGGTTATTTATAAGAATAATCAGTACTGGGGCAGGGGATTTAGTTCAGTGGTTCTATTGTCTGCCTGGCAAGAGCAAGGTCCCAAGTTCGATCCCTGGTACCACACACCACAATGCCGAGCCTGTTGGCTAAGACCTGTAATCCCAGCATGCAGGCGACAGAGGCAGGAGGATTGCCAAGAGTTCGAGACCAGCCGGGCCACACAGTGAATTCAGGGCCAGCCTGAACTACAAAGTGAGACCTTGTTTCAAAAAAACTAAAAAGAAAGAATAATCAGTACTTAATTTAAAAAAATCTTTAGAAATATCTATTAAATATGCACCAGATTTCTTTTTGTTTTTTTTTGCGGTACTGGAGATCGAACTCGGACCCTTGTACGTCCAAGATTCTCACGGTACCACTTGAGCTAGATCCCCAGCCCTGTACCAGATTTCTTTGTCTCCTTTTTAAAAAGACAGTTAATTCAGATTTATTTTGAATGATATGTTTTCCCGCAATGTTGAGTGGTTCAGAACACTGTACTGAGGACTTGCCAGGCATGGCGACACCCGCCTGTCGTCCCGCAACGCTCACTCTGAGAGGCCGAGGTAGGAGGGCCACAGGTTTGAGCTCAGCTTGGGCACTTTAATGACTTGGCAAGACCCGGTCATAAAAGACAGCAACGGCTGGGGATTAGCTCAGTGTGAGTGAAGGTGGTGGGTGTCGGTCCACATAACACACACGCACCCCTGCACGGATTTGTCTAAGAGAATAAAAATTATCACCTGCTGTTTGGGTTTATACATTATAGGAGCTGTTAATTCTGCTGACTGATTTCAGAAAGGTACTTATTTGAAGATGGGAAATTTAAAATACATATGTAGGTCAGTCTTGAAAAAGAAACTACTTCCTTAAAATGGGTTTTTGCTTGTTTTTCAACATGAGCACTTATTATGGTGTGGTGAGAGGAATGTCTTGTTAAAAGCCAGAAAGGAAGTCCATTAGGTGTCACTAGTTTTTTCTGAAATTTGCCGTGCGATTATGCATAGGAGTTTTTGATTGTTCGGTGTCTTGTTCAGACGTTTTTACAGGAAGGCATGCCTACTTCTGCGCGATGTGATGACCTAGAAGCCTTAAAGAAGAAGGGCTGCCATCCCGAGGACATAGAGAACCCCAGGGGCGCCAAGACCATAAAGAAAAACAAGAACGTGACGGATCGGAACAAGGGCGCGGCGGGGAAGCTGAAGCCGGAAGACATCACCCAGATCCAGCCGCAGCAGCTGGCCCTGAAGCTGCGCTCAGGTGCGCCCCTCCCCCGCCGCCGCTGTCCCTGGCGTCCCTCCTCCTGGCCCTGGCGGCTGGGCTGGTGCCCGGGGCCTGTGCCCGCCAGGCTGTTCCGGTCCTCTCACACTTTGCGTTAGTGTGTGTTTGTGATAAGTGCTGGTTCCCTTGAGTTGGGTTTTGATACATGTACGTGTTACAGCCCTTTCTCACCTCTACCCTGGCCCTCAAAGAAAGATGTGGGATAGCTTAAGTTTTAGAATTTTCTTTTTCTTTTTCTTTTTTTTGTATGCTGCACCGGGGATTGAACTCGGATCCTTGGGCTTCCAAGGTCGGCGCGGTACCACTTGAGCTTAATCCCCAGCCCGAGAATTTTCTTTTGCAGACCTATGTTTTGTTCTGTTTTTTGAAGATAGAATGTCACTGGGTAGTTTGGGCTGACCTTGACCTCACTTAACCTTGAACTCAGCTATTGTACTGCCTCAGCCTCCCCCGTGCTGAGCCTGCAAGTGTTCACCTCTGTGCTCGGCTCAGACACAACAGTTTGTAAAGCATGTATAACCTATTCTTTGAATGATAGGTTGTCTAATTTCAGAAGCAGATTTTGTGAAAGACTCAGGAGGTGTTACTTAGAGTTAATAGAATTTAAAAACAGCATTGGCCGTGGTCGGCTGTTATTTCGTATTATAAAAACACCATTTTAACCCATTCTATTTCTTTTTTTCTTTTTCTTTTTTCTTTTTTTGCTGTACTGGGATGGAATTCATGATCTTTGCTTGCAAGGCAGCATGGGGCCACTGAGCCAATCCCTGGCCCCGTTACATTTCCTTTGCATGTTTGACACCTTTGGAGTTCAGTCCTCCTGACAATCCTGGGTCTCAGGGGCGCTGCCCAGCCCTGTCCTGTCCTCAGTTGTATGCTCTCACCTCCTCCTGCCTCTGCCTCCTGAGTGCCGGGGTTACAGGTCTGCCTCTTGTCCCTGAGCCCCGTCCGGAAGCCTGTGCACCTCTGTGTCTCCCTGATCCTGCCCCCAGCGGTCCTGGCCAAGGCTACTTGTTTCTTTGAAACGGGCTTCTTCCGAGGGTTCCTTTGAGCTCATTGCTGTGCAGCCTACTGGAAATTCTGGAAAGAAATCTGTAGTTTAAAAATGAATGATTTTTCACCCAAGCCTTCATTTCCTCCTTGTTCTGGAGTACGGGATGCTGGGGCCGAAACCCAGGACGTGGAGAATGTCAGGCCCTCTGCCCCTGAGCTCTGCCCCCCGCTGCACTTCCTAGGTGAATTCCGTTTCGCGTCTGAGCCTCTTTTCCCCTCCCATTGTTTCGCTTCAGAGCTTTATCCTATTCCCCTTGGATTTTTTGCAGTTTTTTTTTCACTGTAACTTAGTCTGAAAGCATTGCCCTCTGAAAGCATTGCCAGTCTGATTCATGGTGCTTTACCTAATTTTCCTCATCGGTACCTGTGTGGGTGAGTTTTCCGTTCCTCTAGGGACTCCTGGAAAGAATCACCTGATAAAGAGGGTTTACTGTGGCTCGTGGTTGTGCAGGTTTCGCTGCGTGACTGAGGGGTGTGTTTCTGTGGGCTTGTGGCTTGCCGGCCGTCCGGCAGGGAGCCTGACACGGCCACACCATTCAGGTCTCTGCCGGGCCGGGATGCAGAGGGGAAAGGAAGACACAAGACATGGGGCCTACAGACCCCGCTCAAGGGCGCCCTCCTGTGGCCGCCGTCTGTTCCTAGTCCTCCCAGGACAGTATTGCCGAGCTGGGAACCCGCTGTTTTCTGGAGAACACTCCACATCCAAACTGGAACGGAACTGACTGTTCATCTGTCTTCTTGCGGCTTGTTGTTTTTCATCTTTGTCTCCATGAGACTTGATTTTTAAAGTATCTGTTGGATGAAACAACTCTTTGTAGATCGGGTGACGTGTACATTTTACGTACCTAATGCATTTCATTGTATAGTGCGTGCCAGGTCGATCAGATTTATTTGGCTGTTCTCCCTTGCTCAGTTTTGGGGTTACTCATCTTCTCCTCCTCACCTCTGTTTTACCAAACCAGGCGAGCCACAGACATTCACATTAAAATTCAAGAGGGCCGAAGACTACCCCATCGACCTCTACTACCTCATGGACCTGTCTTACTCCATGAAGGATGATTTGGAGAACGTCAAGAGCCTCGGGACGGATCTGATGTACGAAATGAAGAGGATCACTTCCGACTTCCGCATCGGTAGGGCTGGTGGGAAACTCGGTCACGTTCACACGGCGACGTCAGGGCCCCTCATGCCGTTTGCCTACATAGGCCGATGGCAGTCTTCCCCTTCTGAGAGGACACTGACTTCTCTCTCATATACCGTATTCTTTCTCCTCACCTTCGCGTCACGGCCGTGGCAGGAGGCTGTGACGTTTGCCACGGATTGTGCCTCCTGGGTGAAGAAATCCGTTCTTGCTTTTCCAGGAATGACCCATTCGTCCGCTGGTTTGTTTTATGGACGTGCTGAGGAGCCCAGGTTTAGTTCAGCGCTCACCCTTCCCGTGCGGCCTCATTTCGCTGCACACCAGTTTTTCCTCGCTCCGACCACTGCGTGCGGCTTTATTTCCCCCCCTTCACGTGTCCGCAGCCGGCCCCCGCTTCTGCGTTCTGCCCACGCCTGGCCCAGCAGAGGGTCTGTGTCAGAATATCGGAAAGCCTTGGCAGCCACCTTGAGCCTGAAAAACTGCCTTTTGCAAATGAGCTTTTCTCACTGACAGTGGAAATTAGAAGTGTTTACTGAGCCTCTTCTGACGTGGTCAGAAATCCAGAACATACGTACGTTTGTTCATTCATTCAGTCATTCATTCAGTCATTCATTCATCATGCCGTTGCCGAGAGACTTGGTATTAAGACAGTGAACGTGAGTCCTTGTCAGTGGGCAGACCGATTCTTAGTCTCTTCGGGCTGCTTGGAAAGAACACTGTGAGCGTACCGTCAGCAGAAATTGATTTCTCCCCGTGACACAGGCGGGGTGCCCATGGTCGCGTGGGCCCGTGTCTGCCGTCCACTCCCTTCGTGGGTCCCGGGTGGCGCCGCAGGAGCGGCCTCACACCGAGCGGGGCAGCCGGCCGCTCTCGGGGCCTCTTGCCGGGGTCGCCGCTCCCAGGGCGCCCCCCGCACGGGCTGACGCCTCCCGGAGTTTTTAACCTGAGCATGGGGGGCAGAGACATTTTGGCAGCTCCCCTGTGAAACCACGTTGGGCTTTTTTAAAGAAATGCAAGTGTCTCTGTGTCTCTGCGTGTTCATCTGCTGAGTGACTTCTCTTCTCAGGCTTTGGCTCCTTCGTGGAGAAAACGGTGATGCCTTACATCAGCACGACCCCGGCCAAGCTCAGGAACCCTTGCACCAGCGAGCAGAACTGCACCAGCCCCTTCAGCTACAAAAACGTGCTCAGCCTCACCGACAAGGGAGAAGTGTTCAACGAGCTGGTCGGCAAACAGCGCATATCCGGAAACCTGGACTCCCCCGAAGGCGGCTTCGATGCCATCATGCAAGTGGCCGTGTGCGGGGTAAGGGCGCCCGTCCCCTCCCGGGCACTCTGTGCCGTACGTGGGTGTCTTTGCCATCACTTCGTAGGAAGAATGAACTTCGTGCCCCCAGCACTCTCCGACCCCTGAGAAATACAGAGACGGGTCCCTTAAGTTGTCTCCAGCGGTGGCAAAGTGCCTGGCACCCTTGGGCAAGGTTTTTGCTAACGTGCGTTTCGCGACCCAGGTCCCAGCTGAGCCTTGTGTGGTGACCTTTATTGATAATAGCTGAGGCCGAACTAGCAGAGCTTTGAGTGACACGACGGAGGCTGAGCCGTGGAGACAGTGTGTCCTGTTTCCTGTTCGCTCCTCAGCGAGGCGCCAGGTGGTATCCAGGATAGTAAGTGAAGCAATCTGGTAGTCGGGGCAGTAGCTGGAATTTCCCCGAACCCCTGGTGAGAGGAGATATATTAGCTTCTCTAGGCCCCTTTCCTTCTCTTTTTGAAAGCATCGTGATAGAATATAACTCGTATGTGTCTCATGAGGTTTTCATACAGTTACCGTATAAAGCTCCCGCAAGCACGAGGCATATGTTAACTGCTGTCTTGTTGCCTTCTCATTTCTCTCTAGAGCATTTGCAATTCAGGGTTACTCCTGGCTTTTAATGTTGCAAAAGTAGAGATCCAGGCAGCACCGAGCTGGATACTTCTCTTCATTCCAGCCGAGTCGTGTGTCTCTGCAGAGACAGTTCTCTTGTGCCGTCTCTACCTGTTCTGAACAGTGCACGAAACTCACCCCTCCTTGGGCAGTTTTTCCTGTAACGAGGTGTAACGTGGAGGGTTGACAGGAACTAGCCGGTGTGGCGGGTGGCACCAGAGCGGGTGTCTGGATGGCCAGGGTAGGTCCCACAGGTGGATTCATCGAGCCCTGCCAAAGTGCCCTCTGCTGTCTGCTGCGATAAAAATCACAATTTTCAGAGAGCTGAGAGACCCTGGCAATTTAGCAAAAACCAGCTGTCTAGTGGGGAAGAGGAGCTTTCTTCCTTGGGCTCTGTTTTTAATCAAGATTATTAACACTGTGTAAAGAAAAAGAGAAGATGCAGAATTAGGTTCATGGTACAGTTGCAGCCTGAATGAAAATCTAAAAGCTGTGCTGAATCACCGAGTAGCCTTTGACATTGAAACGCCTTTCTCTCCCAGTCTTTGATTGGCTGGAGGAACGTCACACGGCTGCTTGTGTTTTCCACGGATGCCGGGTTCCACTTCGCCGGAGATGGGAAGCTCGGAGGCATTGTTTTACCCAACGACGGCCAGTGTCACCTGGAGAATAACATGTACACCATGAGCCATTATTATGTAAGTGCCTGGGTCCCGCCTGCGGGCGGCTGTGTGTTGGACTTTACTGTTCAGTGAGTTTTGCAGGTGGCTGCGTCGTGGGTTTCAGGGCTGGGGTTTCTGTGGTTTTGGTAAGAGTACGCCGTTGTCACTGGTCAGCGAAGCTCCTCTCGTGGTTTGGGACACAGACAAGGCCTCCCAGGCGGACAGGAGTTCTACTCCTCAGCCTGTAGCTGCCTCCTTTCACCTGCACACAACATTTAGTAGCAGACAGCTACTATTTCTGTACAAATAATACATCCAGTTTTCCTTTTTATCTTACTTTACATGAGTTTTAAACATCCCCTGCCTTTAAGGAAAGTAACGATATTAGCAAACTCTTGAAAACAAATGGTGGTGGATTTTCATCTTTTTTTTTTTTTTTTTTTTTTTTTTTTGAGACAGGGTCTCGCTTTGTAGTTCAGGCTGGCCCTGAGCTCACTATGGTGCCCAGGCAAGCCTGGAACTCAGCAATCCTCCTGTCTCTGCCTCCCGAGCGCTGGGATGACAGGCGTGAGCCACCACGCCCGGCACTGTGGTGTGTGGTATTGATTGGTGGTGGGAGTGAGTCTCCACACCCAGCATTGTATATGATTACCAGGATCGAACTCAGGACCTTGCGCTTGCGAGGCAGGTGCTGGAACCACTGAGCTAACCCTCCAGCCCCAGATCTTTCTAAATCTTTATCTGTTTTGGTTTTTTTTTTGAGACAAATGTAGTTCAAGCTGGCCTTGAACTCACCATGCAGCCCAGACTAAGTCCTCCTGCCTCAGCCTTCCGAGTGCTGGGCCACCACGCCTGGCTCCCTTGATCTTAAGTGGTAGATGATGAAACCTTTAAAGCTTGGATCTCTTCAGTTTCACTGTCCTTCTGTTTATTCTATATAGATTGTCTTATTCTTTAAGATATGTATAATAGAGAAATTCTCATACACAAAAGTAGAGATCAGACGCTAACATATAAACACTAGCAATCCCAATGATTATTTGCAAAGAAAGCGTTTTACTGTACATTGTCTGGTTACATCTACAAATGCTATGTACTGTTTCCAAAAAGTATCAAGCCCCTGAGACGCAGGAAGCGTGTGCAGCATTTACACACTGACTCTTGTGACTTCTTCTCTTAGGACTACCCCTCCATTGCGCACCTTGTCCAGAAACTCAGTGAAAATAACATTCAGACAATTTTTGCAGTCACTGAAGAATTTCAGCCTGTTTACAAGGTAAGCATGTGTAAAATAAAAAGTTCCAACTTCCTTTTTTTGTTTTGTTATTAGAGGGAAAATTGTATGTACGAGTTGAAGTGTAGGAAAATGCCACCAGGTCGGGATACAGAGCTTTACAAGAGATTTATATCTTTTTTTTTTTTTTTTTCGAGACAGGGTCTTACTTTGTAGCTCAGGCTGGCCCTGAGCTCACTATGTAGCCCAGGCAAGCCTCAACTCAGCAATCCTCCTGCCTCTGCCTCCCAAGTGCTGGGATTACAGGCTTGAGCCACCAAGCCCAGCCTTTGTGGTATGTGGTACTGATTGCTGGTGAGTGTGAGCCACCATGCCTGCTATTGTATGTGGTTACCGGGGATCGAACAAGGGACCTTGTGCTTGCTAGGCAGGCCCTGGAATCACTGAGCTAAATCTCTAGCCCTTTTTTTTTTTTTTTTTTTTTTTTTT
>PVIC010051662.1:0-12413 GCA_004025085.1 Thryonomys swinderianus
TTTTCAAGGTAATTCATTTATGATAACTCTTACATTCAGTTAGAGTTAACTCAGCAAGAAATAAAGAAGGGGTGAAATCTAAGGTTTAGTGACTCATTACTACTTCCTTGCAGAGAAATGCAAATGACCCTACCCTTGAAGCAAGTAACAAACTGTTTCCTTTCCTTACAAAGCTCTAATGAATTGCAAAAAAATAAGACTCACACATTGCCCGTATCTCTTTTCACTAACCACCTATGGGCCGTACTTCCGGGGCTGAACATTCAGCCAGTTTCGCTATACTTGCTTAGAATTCCCTGATTCCACAGGGACCCTGAACACTTGCAGGTGAACCCCAATGTTTCGCAGCACAGACTGAAAAAGAAAACGACCCTGTTCTTATAGCTCCAGTTTTTCTTAATACTGAAGGCCTTGAAACATTTTCCTTACCCGCCAGAAATATTTCCTGTTGGCATTCTTGGGAACTGTATCACTGGTGTAGATTTCTCCTATGAGAGGTCCAAATCGTGTTCCCTTTGGTATGTATTCTTTACTCACCACTCCGATAACCTAAAATGGGTCAAACAAAGACAATTACTTTTACTGTCAAACGTGAACCATCATTGTTATTCCAATGAATCGAATCTTCAAGCAAGTTACACAACCGGGAATATGGAGTTGCCAGGAAGATGCTCATATAATGAAGAGCAAACATCACCTTTGGGGAAGAATATCTACCTGAAAGTCTTAAGATCACAAGGAGCAAATACTTGACCAAGCGTTAAAATCATCTAGAGAATTATGACTGAGGGTTCTTTTATTATTCTTCATGCTAGAAGAGCAGAGAGGATAACTTCTGTTTTAAAAAAAATAAGACAGTGCAGAATTAGACAATAAAGATTAGACCATTTCAGCCCTGCTCTCAGTTTCCTTTTTCTCATTCTCCCCCAAACTATAAACCTAAGTGTGCTTGAGGGGAATAAAATGGTTTTAACCTCAGAAACCAAAATAATGCTCTTTAGTTGTTCCACAAAGACTGAGGGAACCAGAAACCAAACACATTTTTTTTTTTTTCATTTCAGATGAGTGCTCCCCCCCAGCTTGTAAGTTCTTTTTAATAGATCTTTCAAGTAATTGGTCTTCTCTACAATCTTCTACTCAACTGTGGTCAAAAGCCCTCCTTTGAAATGGAATTTATACTGAGGCCAGTGAGGGGTTCTAAGAGCTGTGGGTTCTAAGATCTGAGGAAATGACTTTCTCAGCCTGCATCACGCATTTTGATGTTGTAGGGCCTTGCTAAAGAAACATGTTAACTATGTCAGTTCCTCCTTGATCGTAAATTTCTCTTCAGGGGCTTAGAAAAAAAAAAATCATGAATCAGGAAGTAATTCATCACTATTCAAAAGAACTCTGTGAGTAGGCCTTTACAATATTTTGCAATTACAGTTTTGTTTTCTTATCCTGTCACTTTATTTCCTCCTGTTAAAAACAGCCTGAATTTCTTACTGAATACCTTACTGACACAGAGCAAAGTATGGAGGTGAGGTAAAAGGTAGTATTTATTTCCAGTTTTTGACTATCCCTGGTTAACTCTTGTGTAAATGAATGCCTAAAACACCAGGTGCAAATCTGAATGCACAAATGTTCAGGAGGCTCCCGGTGGAATTAAGACTTTGGTTAGGATATAGAGTACCCTGCAGTGTATGGACACTGCGATGCACCTTATCAGGAATTTAACCACCGTTTAAACACACATGGAGTCACGCAGACATACATGGTTGTGAAAGACTGGTCTTTCTCATGTAAGTTTCTAATTGGCAAATGATTTTTTTTTCAAAAATAATTTAGTATGTAATATACAAGTCAATGGAGCAACTCAGACTGGAAAGAGGGGGGAAAAAAAAAAGAACAAAGAAAATTTCCTATACCAATACAAGCTGAAACAAGGTTAATGAGCTACAGTGTTATTTTTGGTCTTTTATGAATTTCTGACAAAGAGCTGAGAAAAGCAGATGTTTGTTTCATTCTCTGCCTGTCTTCCCTCACACCTAGCTGCCCTTTCCAGAAGAGTTCACTATTGCTGCTTCTTAACAGTACAACTTGTGAGCAGGAGCATCTTACAGAAATATGGAGCTAACAGACGTACTCACTTGGAGGCTCTTTGCTTTGGACATACTAATTCTTATAATTTGGAAAATTCACAAATTGATATCTATGGCAAAATAAGTCAATATTCATATTTAACATAATATTAAAATGACAAACAGGAAAAACAAATAATGCCATTTGTTGGTGAGCCAATAATTAGTAGCTGATATTTTCAACATATCCACCTTAAAGCAGTAATTTTAAGAAACACACTCAACTGGTCCATCAACTTTGTTTTAAATTACAGTCTCCTGCAGACAGTGTCTCAGGAGTCAGAGCTGGATCAGGAGCATTACACTGAGGTCATGGTCTTTCTTCCAATTGCCATTCTTCTACAGAATGGTCCCCTCTTAGCTTCCGGTTGCCAACTTTATACTAAGAAAACACACATTTTTTTGCGGCTAAAAAGAAGTCAACTAGAATCCTGGTTCTGCAAACAAATCTGTGAGAAAGGCACAAGCCATCTAATGCCTGTGAAACACAACTACAGATTAGTCACTAGGGAAGAGTCAAGCTTGACCGTGGTATCAAAGAGAACCCTGAATCCCCATTATATACAGAGCTGTAGAGTATAAATTAACGTCTAGAGACAAACAGAACCCTAAATTGTAGAATTCTGAGGTTGAAAGCCCTCCCATAGCTTATGACCCTCCTATATACATTCCAACGCTCTAATAAACACACGATAAATACTTTCTTAAATCCATGTCTGAGATATTATTCAAAGAGGACCTGAAAGCTACAACGTTTGTGGTGGCTTGCTCTGAGGCAACTCGGGAGAGGGGGCAAGAATCTGAGTGAATGCAGGTCACAGTCGTCTCTTGTGTCTTGGCCAAAACTCATGTCCCTGTCCCGTCCCTTTACATTCTGCCCTTAGGGCAAGCAAACATTTTCACAAAACCTGGCGGTGCCAAAAGAACGTGTTCACCTAACACAGGAAGGTAACTTCACTGGAACTGACCAGGGTCCTAAAGGATTACTGTTGGGGACAGACTGCTGTGTGGCTTCTGTAAACCATCAGGAGAAGACAGGGGGCTTCCTCGGCCCTCACAGAAGCCCCAGTGTGTTTTCTGTGCTGAGGGCGTCTGTCCCTGTCAGAGGCCTGGGCCATGCACTCTGGACTCTGAGATCCATCCGCAGCCTTCTTTCCCATTTTACAGAACAAGGGAGGAGAGGCTGCAGTTCAAGAGAGGCTAACCAAGTGTGCTGGGTGAGAGTTGGCAGTCAAGACAGGAGTTTTTGTTTTCAAAGCAAACTGCTCCTACCCGGGGTATGTAAACACACAGGGAACGGTAGATTTTAAGCAGAAATATAATTCAGGTCTAAATGGGGTCTGATCATCCTCACCTCAGACTACTTTAAAGCCATTGTTATTACCAGGTATCACCCCCCAACACACTCTGAATCCCATCCCACAAAAATGACTCCTTTCTTTAAAATTTATTTTGACCAGAAGACATTTGCATGGAGAGACTAAAACCCTCAGTGGCCCAAGACTTCAGCCTGAGGAGGCTGGGAGATGGCTCATGGAACAGCCCTTAACTAACAGGCTTCAAGTCCTGGGTTGGGTCCCCCTCAGCGTGCGCTGACGAGCACCGATGTTGTGGAAAAGTCCCCTCCCTTTGTCATCTTCATACCAAAGGAAACGGGTAGTGCTCGGTACATCTCCCACCCAAGAGACAGAAGAAGGAGGAACTGCGTGTGGTGGCTCCAGACGCTTCTACAGGTGGCTGGAGTTACTAATGGACTGCAGTTGGAACTGGACGCGGAGCTGACGTTTATCAGTCCCAGCTTCAGTCCCGCTCACGGGAAGGGCAGCAGCCTGGGCTGAGGGGAGAAACTTGTACAGGTTGCTGCTTCTAAAATACAAATGTTGACGTCGATTTTTCTGTAGACGAATATTCATAGATTATTATTTTAGGAGGGTGGGGGAAAATCCCCACAAAAGAAGTTTAAAAAGTTTTACAAGTTTTGAGTAATACGTCTATATATGGTTCTACATTCTGGAAATAGGAAGTTAAGAATGGCCTCATTAGAGGTGCAAAATGATTCTAAACCAAATCTAAAAATGAAGGTCAAGATCAGAAATATGGTTTGTATGTTTTGTTTTTAAACTAAGAAAAAAAAAAAGGTGCTGACACATAGCATACATTCATAATGAAAAAAAAAGATCATGTTAAAAAAATCCCCAGTGTGTCAGCACAACTGTACCTATCACATCTTCTGCTATTTAAATGAAAACATTTTTAAAAGAGCAAGATAAATTAGTCAGGTAAAACCTACTGAAAGGCTTTTCCCCCTATATAAGACTTAAAAGAACCAAGTGGAGAATCCCAACATAAACATTTCATCCACCCGGAAGGCTGCTGTCCTGAAGCGTTCCATAGCTCTCCAGCCAGCAATGGCTCAATCCTACCATCTCCCCTTTCACCACCGAAAGGGAGCTGTCCTTTCCCAAAGTTCGGAAAAAAAAGGAAAAACAAGAACAAATTCCAGAGTAAGCTTGGATAAACCAGATGACATTCAAGTCTGTCTTCTGGTTGCTTTTGTGATCAGAGGCTGGAGAGGCAGTATCTCCTGTTCAAGAGTTTCGGTTAAATAAAATATGGGGACCAGGATCTAAGAACACTAACCTTCCCTCCTGTGTTGGTTCTGAAGGATCTTGGTAGCTTAACATATTGAAATGAGAAGTTACACACTCAGAGAAGGGAGAAAAAAACACCAATGAAGCTCAATGAAGGATTAGTCTGAACTATGTTAAGACTGATAAATAAAACCACAGTGACACCAAGAGGGGCCGTGTAACATAATCCAGAAGCACTTGCTGAGAAGTCTGGAGAACTTTGTTCCAAGTGCTGCATCTGGCGATTGCAATAGCCCCTGGGTAAGTGACTATCTCTCTGAACCTTGGACTGAATGATCTAAGAGCATTACTACTCAGCCATGATTTTCAGCAGAAAACCGAAAAACATCAGTTAAGAGTTAAACAGAGGGAAAGAACATGATAAAAAGCCAAAGATGATCCATAGAATGACAATCTTTATTTCATTCCCAATGGGCTATGAAGGACAACCTAATACAAATGAACCTTGGGAACAGACCAGAATTTGGTCAAATCTCACATGGGAAAAAATACCCCACACTACACCTTTTAAAGCCACAGCCAAACCTGAAGTACCCAAACAAATGCTACATTGATACTGAGAGTCACATATTAAAGCCTTTCTATGAGAAGAGCTTTACTTTCAGGAAGAGGTATAATTAAGGTTGACCTCTGAGGTTACACTTTTGGTAACATTCATGTACTAATACAACTTAAATTTTCCTCTTTATAAAGTCTTTTTTTTATAACATTTTATATTTTTTTTCTTAGCCAGCAGAGGAAAAGAAAGTTGGACTTTAAGGAAGCTCAAAGCAAAATTAGTCTATTTAATTTTAGACAGCTGTGTCTACCCCCTCACCAAAAACATTGAACTCAGACACACAAACAGGAAAGAGACAAAGTGTTTCCCAAACAGGCTCCCGGATTCCTTCGAGCACTTTTCCTCAGGGAAAGGGGGAAAGTGACTGCACACGGCTATAAAGAAGAGTCCCAGTGGCAAATCCTGGACTTTTAAAACAAATGATCCCCTTTCCACTACTTTCCAAAGGCCCAGAGCTGACAGCAACGGTGGGAGATTGCCGAAGGGGAGACTGTTTCTACCTAGGCCGGCAGTAACCGGAGAGCAACCGCAGTAGCCAGGTTCTCCACACAAGAGGTGGTTCTGCCAGTTATTTCACAGCTGAACAGCACGCCTAACTCTAATTGTTATATAAAAGGGTAAACACAAATCAATTGCTCATTCCAAGTTGAGGTTTTCAGCCCCTTTGAAACAACAAAGAGCGTACCCACTTCAGAGGCCAATAAGGAGTCTGAGTACCAGCCCAGCCAGAGCAAAGGAGCTGCACAGATAAACAGTGGTTAGTGAAGTCATCCGGACAGAGGACACTTTTACGTGACCTTCTCGATTTATGCCATCACTTCAGTTCATAAACACGTCAAGGTTTTGAGAATAATTTTAGAACCCAGCTAGTAAAGTTGGCTCGTTAAAAAGAATAAAGCCATCTAATGACCACAGGGAAACAAAAAGAAACATTAAATTTTTTTTTTTTCTAAGAAAAAGTTTCCTCCCTTGAAAGACTGCATCACGGAGGGCCAGGAGTTTTCCCGAAACTCACTAGCTGACAAAACTGCCCACCCAACAAGCTGGCTTTTCCAAGACACGTCAGTTTGCCAAAAGATTTAACTGTTTACTAATTAGTAGGGAACAGTCTGAAGGCTGGAGGAAACGAGAAGGATCCGACTTAGGGAAAGAGAAAGCCAGGGAAAGAAGTTCAGAAGAGGGGTCAGTCATTATTTGCTAATATTTATAGATTCTCGTAGATCTTAAGAGCTTGGTATACAAGGCCTTGAGGGCACACAGGGTTAGATGCCAGCCTCCCTCCTGCGGTAAACCAGAGGCTCACCTCTTTGCTGTTGGTGGCACATCTGAAAAGCAGATTCCTTGGTAAAGACGCTTCCGCCCGCACTGAAGCCCCTCCGTCGGCACCCGAATCCCAGGGGTGGTCATTCACAATGTATGTACATTTCTCCGCAAACTCGGCCTCTGTCCACAGAGTCATATCCACGTCCTCCATGTCCATCTTCATGGTCTCCTCGGTCTCCTCTGCCAACCCTGGAAGCTTCACGGAGCTGGAGCTACTACACTTGGGGGCAGCCTGGAAGAGAAGGGAAAGGCCTTTAATCCCCATTGTCCTGCCATTCCTGTGGCTCGCTCCAAGACGGTATGACTAATGCAGTAGTCTGAAGACTTGAAAAGCAGCTGAGGAGCGCTGGGTACAGTTGGGTAAGAGCCAAAAAGACGTATAAAGTAGACTGCCTTTATCTACAGTTTTAAAATGCTACTCTCCGGTTTAAAAAAGAAAAAAAAAAAAAAAGCGTGGCGACCTCATTGTTAGGAAAACGACGAAGAAGAAACACCTTTGAACTATCCCAGGCTTTACCTCTCAGGACAGAAAAATGTTGTGGGCGACGTCCTGTGTCCCAGAGTGCCTGGGGTCATGGCCGCCGGACCCTCGGCGCTGTGGAAAAGCTGCCTCAGAAAAGTGTCACAAACAAGGAGAGGAAGAGGAAGGAGCTCTGTCTGCCTCTGAATGAAGCTAAAAATGGAAAGCGCGTGTGGTGCAGGAGCGGAACCCAGCCTGCCTTTTCCAAATGGGGAACACTGAACTTTCCCACCGGCTCCCAACGCAAAACAACTTTCAAAACAACTGCCTGTCCGTCCACGCTCCTTCATCCTCTCGCAGGGAAGACCGAAAACGGGTGCATCCTGCTAGCCCCACGGAGCCGCAGTCCCAGGTCCCCGAGGCTCCCCGGGAAAGAGGAAGAAAAACGGGGAAAGGGGGAAACAGCCCGCGGGGCTGGGACCGGGGGCCACTGCGCGCAAGCTGAAAAAGCCAAAACAAAACACAGAAGCGCTCACTGAGAGAAATCCCTGCAGAGAGTCCCTTCAGGAGCCCTCAGCTACAAATAGCACTTTCCATTTAAATCTGCAAGGGTACGGATTCCCAGAAGCCGCTGATGTGCTACAGCTCCCTGTGATCAAAGTTGTAACAAACCCGGAGGACTCGGGAGAAGCAGCGCCGCCGCCCGCTCCCACCGGACGGAGGCGCTTCCCGAGGAATCCTCCCCGGCGGCGGCGCTCGGGGAGCGGCTTCCCCGCGAGAAGGGGCCGAGCGCTTCTGCAGCGTGTTCCCCGCAGACGTGCTCGGCTCGGGGACAGAGAAGGCGACCGTCCCCAACGTGTACTTGGGAGACTGTAAGGAGACTTTCAAGGGAGTTTGTAATGCCCTTTCTTTTTACAAACATGCTTTTTGTTTCAAAAAAATAGCTGGACTCGAGATTTTCTTTACCGTAGTTAGTACTTAAACTAGCTTCTTTTTACTTCTCCAATACGTAGAGTCATGATACCCCTCCCCCCAAAATGGTAAAATACACTAAAATTGAAAACTGAAGTTAACCCAGAGTGGTTACTTTGTCAGGGGGTTGGGAGGTGAGCAGGAATCGCCACTGAGATTTCAACGTAGTGACAACTCTAGAATTTAAAGGGTTAATGATTCACAAGAAAAAAGCCTTATGCTGGACGCCACTAAATGCAAAAACGTAAAAGCACTTCTTTTTCTACTGTCACTACATCAAAGGAAAAGAAGAAAAAGAAAGAAAAAAAAGTTTTCAGGTCAAAACTTTTTTTAAAAAAAATCAAAATTAAAAAAAAGTCACAATCCAGGCTCCTTACCGAGGTCGTCCGCACACGATTTTCCAGGCAAAGATCCAACATCTGCGCGGGGTCCGGCTCCCGCCGCCCCGGCGCGCATTCCCGCGTCCCGGCCGCGCTCGCCCCGCTCTGCCCGGCGCGTCCCGGCCCGGCCGCCGACAGGTGCTGCTGCTCCGGCCGCCCCGCGACGCAGGCGGCCCGCGGTCCCGGCAGCTCTGCGGCGTCGGCGCGCGCGGCGCTCTTCCCTCCCCGCGGCCGGCGGGCGCTAATGAGCCGCGCGTCTGATTCACTCCTACCCGGCCGGGGGCGTGGCCATTACCTGCCGGCCGCCGGGCCAGGGCTTTCCCCCGCGCGCCGGCTTCCTCCGCCGAGAGCCGATTTCAACATGGACTTGGAGTCGGCTCCCTTCCCCGCGAGCGCGCGCGCCCTGCGGCCGGCCGGGGCCGCGTGGTCCCCGAACCCCGCCAGCGCCCCGCTTCCTGGCGCGGGGGGCGCGCTCCTGAACCGCCGAGCCCTAACGCCGACTTCCACCCCGAGCGACTGCGCAACTTTCTGCTGCAGGGAGCGAGTTACATTGTTGTGGCGTCTCCGGTGACACCCGGTGGCTGTCTCGCGCTCAGATAATTGCCCGTGAAACGCACAGAGCGCCCCCCCCCCCCCGCCCCGGTCTCCTTTCTCCTGCTAACTGCACACTCACATTGGAGAGCACTAACTTTCGGCTTTCAGCTCCTCGGGAAGCAGGGGCATAGGAAAAAGTCATAGTCTCCCAGGCTGGGTCGTTGCTGTCCCTTCGCTCTCCTCCGACCCCACAGGCGGGCTGTGGAGAGTGGAAGTCAAACGGGGCGCGGGGATGGTTTCAGGGTGCCGGGGCCCTGGTCTGCTCGCCGCGCACAGGGTCGGGATCCGAGGCAGTAATTAGTGGCGCTCGCTCCTCGGAGCCTGGCCGGCTCTTCCTCCAGACCCAGTCCTCCGCCGAAGGAAGGACATCCTGTGATGATGGCATACAATGTCCTGTTTGTTTATTATTAAGAGCGTGGACCTTGCATTCCTGCTTCTCATTACAAAACAAACCAGATGCTTTACTTCCTTCGATGGTCTTGCGCCTTCAGCAAAGAATCCTCTAATTCAGAGAAACAAGGAGGCAAAGGGTCCATTTATAGCCAGCGCCCCATTACAACTACCGTTGAGATCGCTGAACACAAACCCTCCACTTTCCTGCCGGCCACGCATAGGTAGGTTGTTGTTGTTTTTTCTCTCCTATTCGTCTTTCTGTGACCTTAGCCTACTGTCTTTTCTAGTACTTACTTTAAATACACGTGTGCATACACACCCACCCACAAGCACACACCTCCACGTATACACACCCAGTCCCAACCTAATGATACCAACTTAGTCATACAGTGAAGTGGACATCTGAGCTATTTGTTTACAGGAAGAAATGAAACAAAGCGAAGCAAAAGCCCAACTCAGTCATCAAGACGAGTCTGTTTATCTTTCAATTTTCTTTCAGGAAACTTTTCTAGAATTTTCTGGCGGGTGAAGGATGGGCCAGATTACATGTCACAAAGTGGTACGTGAGTCTAAAGCCCTCCTCCAGTCTGTAGGACAGAACCCTTAAATTCCCACTAGGGGACACACTCCCTGCCGGGGGCGGGACCACCTGTCATTGCGCGCGGGGCCAGAGGGGACGCTAGCGCGACTTGGAGCTGGCTCCAGTGCTGGGGTATAAAACTGAATGAACGATTCCTCCGAGCCCCAGCGGCTCCCAGATGATAATTAAACAAGAGAAATCCAGCCTTCTCCACAGGGTTTATTAGCCGATGCTGAGTCAGTGCCACAATGGACAGAAAAACAACGTAGTCATGCCGGGGCCGCATGCTGTTCACAGGCTCTCCTGCAGGCTGGTTAAAGAGCATTTCCCTTCCCTCCCTGAGCCGCCTCTGTGCTTGGGCCGCGTACACCACAAAAGCGCCCATGAGCCAAGCGGGGAGTAAGGAGACAGGCAAAAAGCTGATATTTGAGGTGGGGAGAGGGCTATTTTGAGCCAAATATTTGCTTTAATGACTGGAAGATGCCAGTGAATCAACTCACTGTTAATTAGTATCAGCCCGCGCTCACCTTCAGAGGTGGTGAAATGGGCTCGAGTCTAGGGAGGAGGCAAACATCAAATACCAGCGCGGGGCTTAGCAGGCAAACATCAAATTACTTCCAGGTGTCCCAGCTCAGCTGGACAAGGCCGGGAGTGGGACTTTTAAGGAAAGTAGCTTTTGAGACAGAATGTTGGATTAGAACATCCCTCAAATCTTTGATTCTTGTCTCAACACGATAGGCAAAACACGCCTCCCGAACACCAATCAAGGTCCACCAGTCACATAATTTGAATAATAAAACAAAATGAAGGACAAGGAAAAGCAGGAACACGAGGAAGGAAGCAGGCTCCCTGTAGGAAGACCCAGGTTAACATTGCGACGTGTGGGTGTGGCCCCGCACCGCACTGACGGGGCTGAAATGGATGGACCCCCGTCCGCCCTGTCGGCCCTGCCCCTCCAGGGGCCCAGGAGGCGCCCTGACAAGGCTGAGAAGGCCAGGCTACCGTGTTAGCAGGCACTTTATTATTTCCCTCTCTGTTAAGGTACACACACACACACACACACACACACACACACACACACACCCTTCAGTTATGTTTATTAAGCAGCATTTTGTAAGCCGAGTTTTCTCCTTCAGTGTTCGCAGGCACAATAAATCATGGTGATCCAAACAGCTCTGTTCTCTGAAACCCCGATCTCGCCCCTTTGATGGCATCATCACAACAGCTCGACAAGCCAGTGTTAGTTCAGTTTCGGCTACTGGGCCAGTTTGTTTTTTTTTTTTTAACCTTTGTCTGCCGGCGCGTTGGGAATTGCAATGTAGGCGGCCAGATGACGGGACGGAGAACAGGACGATGGGAGAATGAAGGAAAATTGAGCCCCGAATCTGAAGACCTGACTGTACTTGGGGAAAAAAAATTTTTTTTTTCCTAAGGAAAGTAAAAAATGGGATGAAATATGCTCAAGATGAAATGTGTTTTCATTTTCTAATTCAGCTCCTGCTCTACCCAAACAAGGTCAGTGCCGGGCTGACCACATCAAGAGAGCACCCCCACCCTCCACTGCCTGCTCCGTCCCCACCCACCCGCCATCACTCCCCACACCCACTTCCCACTTCCTGTAAGCTGGGCATCCTCATGCTGGTAAACATTTGGGGACCAACTGTACGCCTGAGCCTAAAAGAGGGGGCACCGTGGCTTTGAAGGCCTCCCACGCGTCTCCAAGCCAGGCTGAGAGCGGGAGGGACACTTGGGCTACAAGACTTAAACAGCCTTTTCAGCTCCAGTCGCTGGGCTCTGCTTCTTGGCTGCCTTCGTTTTTAAACCAGACAAGAAGAACAAGTAGGTGCGTGTGAGTGAGAGAGAATGTATGCATGACACATGCTATGTTACAATGCGGCCCGTGTGTCACTGGTGTGATGTGTGTGTGATATGTTTCGGTGATGTGTTAAACCAACTTAAAAATAGCACGGACTTCCTTCTCATGACACAGATCACCTCCTGAAAACTTCTGACACGTGGACTCAGGCCTGAACTTCGGGAGGGCCAACCTAGAAGACCGCGGGATATTTTGAAATGAGGTCAGTGTTTTGACTTCGTAAATACGGGAAACAAATATTAAGTCAACTGAACAACCACAAGAACTCTCTTCCTTCTCTAGGAATGAAGACGGGATAAGTGATATCCGGAGCCTGTTGTGAAACCCGCAGTGACGTCTAAGCTCTCGGGGTTCCAGAACCACTGTGTCCCTACACCTAAGTGTCTTCGGACTTTCCTTTCACACAACTGGTTCTTACCTGATTACTTACATGTTTTTAATCATTTAGTACGCTAGGCCAACTTAATAACGCTCACAATAATAATCATTGCCACAACATTTATGG
>PVIC010051664.1:0-12410 GCA_004025085.1 Thryonomys swinderianus
GGGCCAAGTCTAAAGCCTGGAATAGAGAAATGAGTTGATAAAATTTCAGTCAACTTGCTTTTTCTCAGATGAGTGACTAAAGTTGATAAACCAATTATCTTCCAACCTTGCAGGCACTATGATTTTATTATATTTCATTTTCTACCAACCTTGTGGGCCATGGATCCCCCACTTTTCTGTGCAATGTTCTTCCTCTGGTGACTAAATGTGGGATTCCAGATGGAAGGGTGGAAGGAAGGATGATGGAGTCAAAGCATTTATGACCTCCTATGTCCTCTTTGTTGCTTCTCTGGCCACTTTGTCTGCTATGCAATTTCCTTCATCTTTGGGAGAACCATCTTTTTCTTTTCTGTGTCCTCAGCAGTGCATATCATCTGCTTCTAAGGGGAGCCACATGGCCTTCAATAAGGCCAAAACTTTCTCTTTAATTTTAATCTCCTTTCCTCCAAACATCAGGAGTCTTCTCTCCCCATCTAACATTGCATGAACATGCAGGATGGCAAACGCATATAGATGTTATCTGTTCATCTTTTCTCCATCTTAAGGCTTGAGTCAGGACAATAAGCTCTACTCTTTGTGCTGAGATCCCAGGAGCTAGTGCTTGTGCCCAAACAATTTCTTTTAGTGTGGTCGGTTCTACTCTAGCCCTTTGTATCCCCTGTTCAACAAAACTGTTGCCATCTGAAAACAGTTTCTCAACCATCACCCCCACCCCTCAAAATGGCACATCTTCTGGGTCTGGCTGAGATGCTGAGTATGTCCTCACGGTCATGAACTACCTTCTTGGCATCATTACTGGGAAGCAGAGAAACAAGGTTAACAGCCTGCGTTGGGCAGAAGGTAAGGCTGGGCACATAATGGATCAACTTCTCTGGCCATTGTTGAACATAGAGGCTTGGCTATCTTGGCAAATCTTGGGATCCATAACCAACAATATTCAACCATTCCCAGGAACTCATGAACCTGTTTCTTGCTGGTAGGCATGGGAATCTATAGGATGGAGCACTTCTGTGCCATTGAGAGGCTCCGCTGACCTTGGTGTAACTTATAGCCCAAATAGGTGACTTCTTCTTGACAAAATCGAGCCCTTTTAGTGGATATTCTACACCCAAGTTCCTATAGAATCTTTAACAGTTTTTAGTCACCTGTAACACAATCTTGAGGACCTTTTATAGTTGATAATAAGTCATCAATAGAAGGCAGAAAAATAGGTCCCAGTGGGGTCTTCGATAGAGAAATCACAGCTCCAGTGTCTATCTACAGTATAGTTCAATGGCCTTTTGTGGCAACAGTGACCATGCATCCCCTGTGGCCTAGTGGTAAGGAGGCTGGACCCAACAGTCTTTTTCCTTCCCCCCCAGAAGGGGGGAACTAACTCCTTTTTCCTACCTTTATCTTCCATTACATATTTATTTCTCTGGCACTCAAACTGTCTATAATTTGTACAATGATCTTTCTATAATCTAGGGCATCTCTTTCCTTTCCCATGCAACAGCTTCTTTCCTTCCTTGCTGAGGCTCTCCCTAATGAGCACTGTAAATATTTTTGTCCACTTTATAAATATTTTTTCCATTTTATTTACTGTGAATCTTTTAACAAACAGCATTAGCTGATCAACTTTTAAAGTGTCCTGTTGTTTGTTTTGCATTCTCAGATTGTTACATCTTAGAATTTAACTGGCTGTCAATAGGACATCAACCTCAAGTTCTTTATCAGCAAACAAAATACAGAAAAGGCCAAGTTAACCCTATCATCACAATTTAAAAATCTGTACTTTACAAGAAATATTTCAAGCACCCCAATTAAACATCAACTCAGACTGAAGCAAAGATACAGTCATTAATTAACTAAATGTTTAACTTGATTTTACATGATCCAGAGATAAGTAGAGATTAACTTTATCATATAAAGTTTTCAGGGAAGGAAAACTTACCATTTTGGAAGCTTTGTTTTGAAATTCAGCATTTACAGAGGTAAGAGTTTTGGACTAAACACTTTTAAGAACTAGGTTTTTTTCTTTAGGATCAGGGTAGTAGGGAAGGATCAGAAAGGAGACCTAATATGGCTCAAAAAGTCTTGATCACCTCAGGTATAGAAAGAAAATAAAAATTAAGAGCTTTTCTAGGGTCCACCTGTAATCCTTAGCAAAATGTATCTCTATAGACAGAAGCTATAATTGACTATAGTTTCATTGTCAACCAGAAAATCAAACCAATAGTCAAAGAACCTAATGGTTGCTTTCTGTCTCTAAAAAGAATGTGTAAATGCACCAATCATATTGTTTAGGGCTCACCTCACTAAATAAATTATTTTAAATCTATAATATCTAATTTATGACTTAAATACCTTACAGGCTGTTAAGCAGGTCTTTCATCTTATATAAACACTTTTAAAGCCATGCCTCACCTTTAACTAACATGTAAACTCAGATAAGACTAGGCAACATTACCAGAATAGAAATAAGCACCATCACTTTACAGAAATAGGCCTCATAGATGTGTGAGTTTCACTCCTCTGCATAGACTGAATACTACGAACAGTATCAGATTATATTCACTCATATTTATACTCTCCAGTCATTCAACAGGTAACTGCTGTAACTTCTTTCCCTGGGAACCTTACTATTTTAATCAAATCCAGAAACAAAATGGCAGAAAGGAAGGCCATGCCCTAAGAAACAAGATTGCAAGCCCAAAGGGTATGCCACTAGACACTTGATCTTAACCAAAAGGCCGAAAAGCGATTAAGGGTATTCCACTAGGAACAGGATGGTAGGCCCAAGAGGTACACCACCAAAAATGGGATGGCAGGCCTGAGGGTTGTGCAATTAGAAACAGGATGATAGGCTCAGAGATCATGCCATTAGGTACAAGATGGCTGGCTTGGAGGCCAATCTATTTGGGACAGAATAATAAGCCTGAGGGCCATGTTGCCAGAAAGAAAATGCATGGCCAGAAGGCCTGATTTCTAGAAAGAAAATGGTGAGCCTGGAGGCCCCAGTCGTAGAAACAAAATGGTGGGCCTGGAGGCTCCACCCTAGAAACAAAATGGTGGGCCAATTCCAAACCAAGTACCAAATAGATTATCCAATTTTAAAGCAAACAAAGCTTCCCATATTCACTCAGCATAAGTTGTTGAAGGGAGATAGCTGTGAAAGGCTGATCAGGCCTTTCCTTCTACCCAATTTGGGGTAGGCATGTAGTAAATATTCTCACAAACCAGGAAAACATGCAGAAACAAAAACAGACATCTGTTATTACCTACTTGTGCTACCAGATCAGGACAAATCAGATGCAGAATAATGCAGACAGTTGCAGACAAATGCAAGGACCAAATTTGCAAGCTCAAGCCTCCTCAGGCCATTCTTGGGTGCAGAGAGTCCCTGACAATGAGCAAGTATCATTCCCAATCCTCCAAAGAGGCACAGAGAACACTCTGAGGGTGCAGCATCTCTGCAGGGGAAGAGTAAGGAACTCTGCTCTCTTCCACAAGAACTTCAATGGATGATCAAACGATCAGTGACATTGATTATCATGGGCAGAGAAGCCCCCATATGAAGCAGCAGAAAATAAATCAAATCAGTCCAGGAGAAAGGAAGATGAACTCAGGAATTTTGGAAGCAAAATATTTATTGCTGGAATTCCTTCCAAAGCATTTACCCCCCAGAACAAAAGCAGGAATTTTGGAGGCAAATATATTTATTACTAGAATTCTTTCCAAAACATTTAGGGTTGGGTTTAGGCACCACTTCCTCCAGGAAGTGTTTCTTTGTCTGGATTAGTTCTGCTGAATGATGCCCTGACAGCATGCCCTATTTTCTCATGCTCTGCTTTTCTGTGCCCTGTGTCTGTGAGTCCACTGTGCTGCTTCCAGGACCACCTAGATTGGGATCTACTGGACAGCAACAGTGACACAAGAATATGGTGCATTCTCTGCATATACTGTAAGGCAAATTCGTGGCAATACAGTTTTGCTAATTTAATTCATAGTAAAAATAAGGTTTTACTAAGAATTAGTAGCTTCAGAAAAAAAAATTAGTAGCTTCAGGCACTAGATCAAGACTTTTCTACAAATTTTCTCAATCTTCAAATAAACCCCTATGGCAGATGTTACTTTTGCGCCCAGTTCAGGAATGGAGGGACTAAGGCTCTGAGAAATCAAGGGCTTTAATCTTATTCAAGTTAGCACAGTTGTTATATGGTATATCCAGAGTTTAAATCTAAGTTTTCTTGATTGAAGACCCTTGTGGCTAAAGAGTATAATAATCTGTTTTTGGATGGATCAGTAAATAACCTGAGAAAGTGAGGGAGGAGGCAAGAAAAGAAGAGAAAAAGGGAAAGAGACAGGAAAGACAAGCCATTATATGCTAATAGAAAAATCTTATAGGAAGCTCCCAACAATAATGAAGTGCCTGTTGGCCAGAGAAGCATCACTGACCCTTTGGATGTTGTTGGGAGTGTTTTACACCCAGTAACTTTTTCAATCCTTGCACAACAATGAAGGAAGGGCTTTCAATGACATCACATATGTCTAGAATTTGAACACAATCCTCCTCCAACCTTCACCTCCATCTAAGCTATCATGGCCTCCTGGATGCAGTCCTACTTCTGAGCTCATTGCCACAGTACAGTGCATTTCTCACCCAAGACTACAGTGATCCTTTGAAAGTAAGTTACAGTGAGTCAGTGAACTTTTCACACTCCATGGTGGTCTCCTGTTTTAGATTCATTGCTGCAGAACTGTGTGGCAGGTCGTGAGCTGTCTTGCTCCTCTCTGACTGATCTCCAGAGTTCTCTTCTCTTTCTTACTCAGCAGTGGCCTCCCCTATTCTCCTCAGTGTGCCCATGTGTTCTTGTATACTTGTTCCTCCTGCCAAGAAAACTGTCCCCACAGATACCGACATTACTCACTCCTAAACCTACCTAGGTCTCTGTTCAAATGTCATCCTCCCAGGGCAAGACCTTCCTCAGATATTGGCTATAAAACTGCACCACTTCTTTCTTCCCCTCCACATAATTTTAACCCTCTTCCTTGCCCTATTTCCCCCAATACTAACAACCACGTGTTATATGACATCATTTGCATATGAATGTGTCTGCTTCCTGTCATTCCTTCAGTACACATCAGGTCAAGCCCAGCAGCACGGGAGCTAGTGTCTTTAGTGAGTTCCTGTTAAGGCACACATCCAGATCACAATCAACACTGAAAATTTGCACCAGTATATGACCTGACTTAATTCTCATTGTTCCCACTCCCCTGCCCACTTGACCACCCCTTCTCCCCTATACTCTGCCATATAGAATAATAAATTGGAGTCATTTATACTCAAATGGATGTACTTGAGGACATACTCATAAGTGAAATAAATAGGTCACAGATGTGTAAATAACGTAGTTTTCTCTGGTATGAGAAACTGAAGAAGTAAAGGAGTCCCCCCCTTCTTTCTGCAATGGCCAAAGTGTGGTATTGCTTGAAGGAAGTTGTCACACCCCCCACTCTGGTGCCTACGCTGATCTTGAGGAGGAACCAGATGGCTTCCTCAGGGTCCTTCCATCACTTTGTGGCTCCTCTCCAGAACGTCCCGACTGGACGTGTGGCTCAGCTACCTGGTGCCTGCTTCTCTCCTGCTGCTCCAGAGCTGCTGCTTCTTCAAAGCAGCTATGAGAAGACCACTTCCATTGTGGCAGAGGTCAGAGAGGGACCTGAGCTCAACCTCTCAGACTCCAATAAACCATGACAAACACAGCTAACCCTCCTGAAGATTCTCTGCTTTGGCCCCAACATTGTCATGAAGATGTAAAAGCTGTCAGTCAAACAGCATGAGTAGTGAGTGTGCCCAGGGACCACTGTTGTGACAGCCGCAGCTGTCCTGAGCCAGGCATCCACTTTGGGCACTGTCTGCTCTGACCACAGCAAGCCTGAATCTCAGCTAAACTGTCCCAGTGAATGGGAGCAATCACTGGGCTCAGATGGGAAGGCCCATGAGCAGATTGGACACTGGACCACCCACAGGTCTGAACTCGGGGCAATCAGCAGACCTGGGTCTGGAAGAGGTTCAGGTCTGCAGCTGTGAGAGGAGAGCCATTCTCTCACTCCTGTCTGATCAGTCTAGGAGGCTCCCTCTGTGTCCTGACTCCTTGTACTACAGCATGGGTCTTGCTCTAGTAAACCCTTGTTCCACTAGTCCTATAAATCAACTTGAGATGTATTTCTTGGCGATACTGGGTGCAGAAAGTCCTGTAAATCTGTTCAGGTTCCTTATCCTGAGTAGTGTGGACAGAATGGCCACTTTAAAAGACAGAGCTATAAACACCAGGGTGTTAGTCTTAAAGAGAACAGTGTCAAGTCAGCCCTGATCTGCAGCATCCTGCATTGACAGCATCTGGGCCCAGAGCTATAGCCCTGAGGGCTGAGGGGTGTCAGAGCTCAAAGCCTGGAGCTTCACTTTGCAAAACAACCCTCATCCAACTGGTGACACCATGTCCTCAGCCCTAGAATATAACAGGCCCCCTTGACAAAAATCTGGAGGGCACATGAACAAATCCACCTTCATTTTATAGATGAAAACACCAAGAAAGTAAAGGTAATGGCTTGCATGAAGTCATACAGCAAATGACTAGCAGACTACGTATTCAAAGGCAGCCAAGCATCTGGTCCAAGATCTGAGGGAGTAACTACTCTCCTCCCCTGCTCTCCAGTGGAGTGATGGATACATGAGTTTTAGCCCTTTAAGTGGCACAGCTGGGGTCTACCTATGATCAGCATAGTGTGTGACTCATCTACATAATGGTCTTAATAATACCAAGTCCACAGAGATGGCATGCCATTTAAGTAAACATGCAAGACACACCGCAGTTTCTCACACAACTTAGATTTGCATAACATTTTGTATTACTTTTATGATCATTCTGATTGCTACGATGGGCAAGTTGCTACCCTCCGCTGCCTGGGACTAAGCTCATGGGTCTCAGGTGTATCCAGTCCTGGGCTTTATCATTGTACTTTCAAAGGCAGAGGGGAGCTTCTGCAGAGATTGCTGACCTTGTGTGCTAATCCTTTGGATTTCCTCCCTATGCCCCTAGTTTAAGGCAACAGGAACACAGCGTATGGAGGTGAAGTTGTTTGACTCTGACTCCCAGGTCCTTGAGAGAGTCACATGTGTCCCCTAGGATGAGCTTCTCATTAGAGTCACTCTTTCCAGAGGTCAGTGAGAAGTCTGATGACATTTCTCCCCATCTTGCCTCAAACAGAGCTTGTTTGCTATCATTGCAAAGCTGTTAAATGTGGAAAGAATTTGAATTTGTTTATTACCCAAGTGGGTGGGGGATTCATAGTTAGCTCAGTTTGTCAAAAAGTGAAATTTGGTTCTAAACCTTCCTAGGTAATATCCTCTATTTTCTAAATATTTTTATTGGATGAGTTTTTAAAAAAAATTCCAGGGAAATGTAACCCCAGAAAAGGGAAAATAACAAAATAAGATAAACAGGCATCACTTTTCTTATAGACAGGTGCTCTCTGAGAAATGAATGGGCTATTCAGGGCCACAGGAGCAAGGGGGAATGATTCACACAAACATGGTGAGGTCTGGGGGGCACAACCGGTCTGATGCAGCATCCCACTTGGCCCTGACCTGCGTTGGGAAGCCCTTGCTGCCAACCAGAGGTGAAGTGTAGAGGCTGAGGCTCATGGGATCAACGAGTATGTTTGGGTACAGTTGGTGGGACAAGGGAATACTGCAGCCAGCCAGAGAATTACTGGACTCAGAGACACCAGGGAACAGAGTGTGTTTTTGACATGACAGTCAGCTCAGTTTTTCCAGAAAATGGTATGAGGCGTGGTGAGCATAAAATCTGTTACAGTGAGCAGGAGCCAGACCACGGAATCACGTCTGTGTGGAGGGAATCTGGTTTTCTCCTCATGGTGGAGGGAGCAGGGAAGCCTGGAGCAGGTCCAAGTGTCAGAGTGAGAGTCTACGGCAAGGGCCACGGGGCTCTAGCTGATTCTACCTTTACTCTCACCCCATGCGCTGTTTTCCCCAGGGCTTGTTCTGCGGCTCTACGGGGCCATGGGTGTTGTCTGAACTCTTAGCACCAAACACTTATTCTGGAGTCACGAGATTTCCAGGCCAGGCTTTCCTTGGCTTCAGAACCTAAAGACAGCTGAATTTACAAACGCAGGACTTTAATGGCTTGACACTGGTCTCTTCAAGACTAACACCCTGGTGTTTATAGCTCTGTCTTTTAAAGTGGCCATTCTGTCCACACTATGGGTTAGAGACTGATGCGTGGAGAGCAACCTGGTCAACTGTGGGTGGGGTATCTCAGACTAAAATCAAATTGTCCTGTCTCAGATGAATTGCATCTCCTCTCCTGGCCTCAGTCTTCTAGTCTATAAAATCTAAACATTACTCAGTCACTGTGAGTTTTCCCTGATCACAAGGTTCTCAAGTCATTCTCATTTATCACATATTACTACTGTTTTATTTATGCATCTGGTCACTTTGACTTATTTACTAGGATATTGTTTTACTTACTACCATATCTCTAGAATAAAATCGATGCCTGGTAGATTCTCAACAAATATGTGTTAAGTGAATGAGTGAATGGATAGATATATGATCAAAATGTTGTCCTTTCTGGGTATGGAGACAGTTATAAAGGTGGATTTCTAAGGATGCACAAATAATGAACTTGGGGGAGAGGGACCAGATTCAAGCTCATGTGATGATTCTAAGCTGGTATCACGTCCCTTCCACTGAGCACATTGTTTTTCTTCCCCAGCTCAAGTTGCTTTCATTATTCCTAACCGTGGGCTCCTAAATTTCAGGAAAAATTCTGGAGTTGGATCTCTGGGTTTGGTCGGAGGTGTACATGCCATCACAGTATGAAAATGATAATGGGAGAGAGGTTTGGAAACTCATTAACACCTGACTTCTGCAGTCCAGCGGCAGCGCTTGTCGATTCTCACTTAATGCTTCTTTCATTTTTTTCTTTTCAACTGGATACAGGAGGAAGTGTCTATTGTTGTGAGAGGGAATCATTGACTCCATTTCTTTCTCCTTGAAGATGAAATAAAGCACTCAGTTCCGAAGAGCTCCCTGAAGCGATTAGAATCATTTGCTGTAGTGCTTATGGAGTCCTGGATGGCAAACTTCTGAGCTGCGAAGACTCCTTGAACTTTCGATTCTCTAGTTCAAAAGAAATGAAAGAGACAGCAAGTTAATTCTTCACTAATAAAGTGCAATCCGGCTCTGGTGTGAGGCTTGGGGAAGAAAATACCAGTTCTCCACTTTGCATTCCCTGACACTTTATGGATAACTTCTCAACTGGGCGCTCTATTAGAGGCCCCGGGCGGGCAGGCTGCACATGCGCAGAGAAGAGCCTGATCAGATGTG
This sequence comes from Thryonomys swinderianus, assembly GCA_004025085.1. NCBI lineage: Eukaryota > Metazoa > Chordata > Mammalia > Rodentia > Thryonomyidae > Thryonomys > Thryonomys swinderianus. The sequence goes on from PVIC010051664.1 coordinate 9,395, forward strand.
ACTGCGGACAGCCCACCCTCTGGGTCTGTGTGGTTGCCCAGGAGATTTACAGAAATAGTGAAAGGTCAGATATCCAGAGACTGACTTCTTATATCAACATATCCAATTTTCGTAGCCTAGTTTGAAAATCAACTTTGTTTTCAGATTGTAATTGATATAGTAGATTAATTGAAGTTAAAAGTGTGGTTGGAATTTTTCAGTAAGTTAAACACCACTGTAGTAGGGTATTTGTAGATGGAATGCATTGATCTGCTCCTCCCTGATCCTCCTTTCTTGTGTAATCTCCTCCTTTTGTAATGAGCTAGATCTAAGCCAGGGATTCACTTCTAACCAACAGAATAAGGCAAGGATGTGGACCTCACTTCCAACATTAGGGTATGAAATACTTTCGCGTGCATGTGAACAGGGGATTGAGCCCAGGGCTTCACAGTGAGCTACACTCCCAGCCATTTTTCAGTATTTTTCTTTCGAGATAAGGGCTTGCTAGATTGCTAAATTACTCAGGCTATTATCAAACTTGCGATCTTACTGCCTCAGCTTCCATAGTGGATCATTTACGTATATACTCTACCACTCCTGGTGGAGGAATTTTATCTTGCTTGCTCTTTCACTGACTTTTCCTAGGGCTGTGGGCTGTCTATGGAAAGTCTACGTAAACCAAATAAACGTATTACTGAGAAATCAAACGCAGCAAATACGGCAGAAGATTTTTATTAATGACAGACAGCTCCATGATACCAATAAAATAAAGTCAGATATCTACAGGTAAATGAGAAGAGAACAATTCTTCCATTGTGGAGACACATTTATTTATAAAGCAACAGGAAGATGTTTAAGCTCTCTTACTATCAGCCATGCAAAATTAAAAATCATTGCAATGAAATCTCATCATTTAAATATCAAGTTTGGAAAAAATTTTGAAAAGTCAGTACAGAATCTTTTCAAGTATATTAAAAGACCACAAAATCTCATGCATTGCTAAGTTTTGTATAACTTGTTTCAACCTCTTGGGGAAACCAATCTGGAAATATGCATCATGAGTTTTATAAATATCCTTATATTTAATTCAACCATTTCATTCCAAAAATATGCCTTTAAAAAGAGAGTACATATAAACGTATTCATCAAAACATTATTTATAATTGCAAAAATTTTAAGAGTTTAAAATGTCAATAAAGAGATTTGATTACACATATCTTCTTATTTTTAGCTATGAAAATGATATTGGAATGTGAATGTTACATCATGAAAATTTGTCACAAAATGACAATTCACTGTATAACCCTGACTCATACTTAAGTATAGAACAAGGTGTGTCATTTTATATTATAAATATGCATATTATATATTCCCAGCACAGAGGATAAGGTTTATATTAAATTAAGTAAGTCTCTACTTGTGGACCTCAGGCTGAACTAAAGCATAGGGATTTAATTCCCACCACCCTGTCAGACAGTCTAGTAATGCACTGATCTCTCTAGTGAGGAAACTAATGGTCTTCTGAACACATTCACAAGGCCAGAGAGCTGATAGGCATAAAGCTGGATTGTGAAACTCATCTGCTTCAAGTCCATGCCCCCATTCTTCCCTGCTCCTCTGAACCTCTACTGTCTGAGGATATGGAGGAAAGTGAAGCCCTAACACTAGGAATGATGGTACTAGGGGCAGCTTATCATGGTCTTCGTCATTGGTATTGTTAGGCTTCTTTTTTTGTTCTCTAAGTTTATTTAATGGATGCACACTCATTATGTATAGAAAAATAAGTCAGTGAAAGTAAGTCACTATTTTAAAGTGAGTTTTTGTTAGACAAATGACCACATATGACAGAAATGTACCAGTGGCTCCCACAAGCTGAAGGAAAGAGATTGGCTCTGGGTTGGTTCTGTCTCCTTGGGTACAGGTGACCCCTCTTTCACAGAATCCTCCTATAGCCTCACTACATGGAGCTATTTCAATGAATACAAAATAAAAGGGTTAAATTGGTGATTTCTGGATTCCACCCAACACTGTATTCCCAGGATTCAAATAGTGCTATGTACATACAGATTTTTATTCCTCCTCCTAAAACTTCATTTGCTGTCTCAGGCACATACCAAATTTTTCTTCGACACTTTTAGATAATAAATTGGAGTTTCCTATGCAAAACTGTCCCTTTTTATGTTTTCTACAAATCAAAATTTCAGTTCCAGAAAGAGACATACTCCAGTTTCCCTTTCTCCTTTCATCTCAAGTGCTGGTCTGACAGCTGCTCTGAGGCTTCCCTGTTCATGTTCACTCCATCACTGGGCTGCTTGGCATGTTTAGCTCAGTGGTTCTGGCGCCTGCCTCGCAAGCACAAAGTCCTGAGTTTGATCCCGGTAACCATATAGAATGCTGGGCGTGGTGAGTCACGCCCACCACCAATCAACACCACATACCACAGTGCCGGGCGTGGTGGCTCACGCCTGTCATCCCAGCACTCGGGAGGCAGAGGCAGGAGGATTGCTGAGTTGGAGGCTTGCCTGGGCTACATAGTGAGCTCAGGGCCAGCCTGGACTACAAAGTGAGACCCTGTCTCAAAAAAAAAAAAAAAAAAAAAAAAAAAAAAAAAAAAAAAAAAAAAAAAAAAAAAAAAAAAAAAAAAAAAAAAAAAAAAAAAAAAGATGCCCTGGCTCTCTACTCACCCAGTACACTGCCTCTGAGCTCCTATCAAGGACGACCTCCTACTCAAGAGGCAATGTCTGTAGAAATGCTACAGTAATGGCTTGGACATTTCCATTATTCCTCCCTGACATTTGCTCTTCCTCTGAGCCGAGTGGATGGTGCTTTAAACGAACTGAGCAACAAACTCATCTCTGCCTTTGTGCAGATATAAACTAACGGGCAGACAGACATTAAATATATAGTCATGCAAATCATGATGGAACTCAGTGCTGCCATCAAAACCTCTACACTGTATGAAAAGAGTATGTTGGAGGGAGAGAGAGAGAGAGAGAGAGAGAGAGAGAGAGAGAGAGAGAGAGAGAGAGAGAGAGAG
>PVIC010051665.1:0-12412 GCA_004025085.1 Thryonomys swinderianus
GAGTTTTCTAGAAAAATATCAGCATAATTTCAAAAGGATAAATTTTAAATGAATTCATTTCCCCTTACAATGTAAAAATAAATTACAAATGAAACAAAAGTATTTTCATCTTTTTATTAAAGACAGGAATTTTAAGTAGTCCTATTTATTTAAGATAATCTATATGGGCTGAAATAAAGGGGTGAAAAAAATTCCTTACACTAACAGAGCTAATGAATGCATACTTGAGAAGGATGAAACTTGGCTAAATTTCCCACCAAACTATTCAATTACTCAGTAATTGGATTTAGGTATATATGTATGTATGTATGTATGTAAGTATGTATTTTGGCAGTGCATTACAATATCATGCTCTTCAAAACCAAATATTTTATTTTAAATTTTTGGCAACTTGTAAGGCATACAATTTAGTAAAACTTTGACTTGCTTCACTTGAAAATCTTGCATTTCCCCTTTGGTGCTTTGTTAAAGCTTTAGAGAATACCGAAATTGAAAAACAAATTTTGTGGTGTATAGTTTTCAGTATTAAAAGTATTGACTTCTATGGCTTCCACTAATAATCATAGGTCCTCAGAACTGTATCTTTACCTCATGACTCGCTGTATCGCTATATGTACATCTCTCTATGTTAACTAAGAACAGTGGTTACATTATTTATAAACATCATTACTGCTCTACAGATTAAATGTTTATAGAGGGAAAAAAATTACTGTGAGAGCCAAGTATGCCAAAAATATTTTGCTTTTCTTCATTCTAGTGCTTCTGTTTAGTGATTTCACTCAGTTCTTGTGGATTTTTAATTGACTTCACTCTGGCATCTCTAGAATGATAAAATTAGAAAATAATGGACAAATTTACTTGATTTGCTGATTTAATTAAGTTCACCTGATTTACCTGCTTTTCAAGCTCTGTAAACAGAGACAGTTACCTACAACATATTTGTAGAGAACTCTACATTTCCATTGGGTAAAGAAAACAAACTACAACAACAACAAAACCCTCTCAAGTATGTGGCTACCTGAAATGAATTTTAGATCTTCCACACACCCTTACAGATAATTTTTCCTTGTGATAAAATTCTGGAAAATAAGCTGTAAGTAAAATACTTTGTCATAAGAGGTAGTTGGTTTTATATCTCCTTTTCTTTCTTTTCCCCTCCACTCTGCTTTCTGAGATCTTGAACTCTAGTCTCCATGTTGAATCGTGACAATAAAGGCTATGTCCTAGGGAGGAGGAGATGGGAGGTGATGGAGAATGAATCTCTCATAACTACATGGATATGTAATATCAGTTCCCAGTTGCCTAGCTCTGGACTTGTTCATGTGACAGAGCAGCTAGATTTTTGTAAAAAAAAAAAAAACAAAAAAAAAAACCCTGTTATTTAGTTTGAATGTATGTGTATGTGGGTGTGAGAGAAAGATGTTCCCTGATGGAAATTTATTGACTAAAAGTACCTTGTTAAGATGATTGTAAACGAGATGAATCATATGGGACACACAGCACTGTGAAATCCTGAAGAAAGTTTTCAGAAAAGCGTATCAGTGGGAAGACAGCAAGCAGCTCCATTCCAATTCTATTAAATTGAGATCATTCATCTTATATCTTACATAGAGTTACATTTGCTGACTCACTGAGAACTTTCAAATAATCTCTACATCAGTTAGAAGTTATAGGAGTATGCACAAAGAGAATAAGTGATCTTGAGTATGTTGTGAATTAGAGGGTAATGTATATAATAATACTTTATCATTAAAGTTCGATGGCAAAAGTATTCTTTTAAGAATTGGTTGAATTTTCTGAACAAGTGCTCAATCTCTCCCTGAGTTTGCTCCGTGTTTTTTAAAAATTTATTTTATTTATTTATTTTTTTATTGAGACAGGGTCTCGCTTTGGGGTTCAGGCTGGCCCTGAGCTCACTATGTAGCACAGGCAAGCCTCAAACTGACAGTGATCCTCCTGCCTCTGCCTCCCAAGTGCTGGGATTACAGTGAGCCACCAAGCCTGGCTAAACAAGAGTAACAGTAAAATACCAGTTAGATATTATTTTCCAGTAACTTAGGAGAAAGCAAGAGGAAAGTACATGGATTAAAAAGAATTATGATATGTTATGTACATGTATCAATTTCTCATGATGAACATATCATGCACTGCAAACAAACTAATGAGGGAGGGGATTTGAAGATTTTTACTCAGATTTCTATTTTCTTAAACAAAAATCAAATGTTAAAACATCCCTCATATGTATACATATCTTCATGGAGGGAAATATATTCTGTATGGCATTTATGCCTATGTACAACATTTGTGTGGATACCAAATGTCATTATTTGATGAATTAATATAGTTTTTAGGTAGTAGAGCAAGCATACCATACATTAAAAACTAAAAGCAATTATTCAGAGTTGCAGAAGTTTCTGGAACCTTTTCCTACTGTTTCATTTTCTACATGTAAATGATTCATTTGTTCATTTAACAGCAATGTTTGGAAAGGTTGCACTGACCCATACTTATGTAAGTTTAATTTTCCAGTTATGTCCTCAGGAGCTTTGATTTATTCTTGAGTCATTATGCCTACAGTTCTGAATTGCTACCCCTTTACAGCAACATTCAGTATTTCATTCAATCAGATATATGCTGAGCATCGACCACATGCTAGCACAGGAATGATACATGATATTTGCCTTCTTGACTCCTGAAACACATACCAGACAATAAACAAAGAGTTCAAGGGTCTTCCATCTCTAGTCACAGAAGACTAAGACCACAAAATAATGAAAAGGTTTGATTATATTTAACAAAAGAATAATTTTTTAAAGAAAATATAGTGAAGTGAAGACAATAAACAAAGGAGAGTAGTGATGATTTTTAATACTGCTTCTGAGTTACACACAACACTTTCTTGCCCACAGGGTAGCCCTTTGAGGCTGAATGTAGTGCACGTGACTGGCAAGTGAGAAAACCAAGTAGGAGAGGGTTAAATAAGATACTCGCTAAAGATCTATCTAAGTAAGGTGGGGTTAAAGAGAGGGCTCAGCAGTCCCAGTTTCTGCCACAGGCTGTCTAGGTGGGATGGACCGCCTTGCTCTTGTTCTTTTGCCCATTCAGCAAATGTTTACGTTTTCTCTTCTTGGTGCTGGGTGTTTTCCCAAGTCTAGACATATAAAGGCGAAAGTAAGTCCAGCTGGAAAGCTGATAAGGCGAGAAGAGCAAAGATCTCCGCTAAGTTTGGAAATTGGACTTCTGAGAGCTGCTAACTGCCAGATGACGGAGTGAGTGAGAAGCAAGCGTTCAGAATCCCTTCCGTGGGGCGACGTCCCCCCATAGTACGTTCAAGACGCGCTCCAAATACGCAGGGAATGTTGAAATTAAAAAATAAGTCTAATAAAACACACATCGGCTTTAGTCTCCCTCAAAACACTCTGGCTCCTTTTGAGCCAACTCATCACATCGTACTTGTTCTTGCTAATTTCTGCAGCAGTTGCTGAAGCGCTTTTTCATGAGTGTCTTCATGAGGTGTGATAAAAAACACGGCGAGTGCCGCTGCCAGGTGACATCCACAGCGAAGACAGGCTCATAAGAATATTTCAGGAGGTGCCCGTTTATCCTGGTCACCCGCTCTGGCTCCATGAGACAGCAGGCCCTTCTCGGAAGTCAAAATGATCATGAAGGTGAGTGTTCTGATTCAGAACGCTGAGGCAGCCGTGACAGTGCAGCTGAAACACTCACCAAGAGGGAGGACTTCAGAACCGCGGCAGAGAGTGGCGAGAGCAATGGGATGGGTGTTTTTGAAGCCAGGGGGAGTCTTTTGACTGAGATTGATAGCAACACATCTTTTACTGTAATGATTTGTAAAGTTGATACATTCACAATGCATTTCAATCACACTTTTCATAGTCAATTACACTGTGCTGACATGAAAACAGTAAAGCAGTCATCACATAGATTACAAAGATACAATCACTGCACACAGGTTTTCACTTTATAAAGCTAAAAAAGTTTATTTTTTGAAGTAGCCTTTGCTGAAACTCCCACTGTGCTAATCACAACTTGCTTATGATAGTTACTTTAGAATGTCCTCTCTCCTTTTGCTTTCTGCATCCTATTTTTTTTATTATGCTTGAAGTGGAAAACAAACAAATTACAAACTAAGTTTTAAACAGACACTTCAGAGATTTCCATTGAAATGCCACTGTTTGTGAGACTGAAGTACAGAGAGCGTAAATGATATAAGAGACAGAACCTGATTTTTAAAATTCAGAGCTAATCCTATCTTTCCACTGACTTCAGGATAGAGAGTTTCAAGCATACACACAGTTCTGGACATCTGGACCAGTCAGAATGGTACTTGCCTTTTGGAGCCTAAAATCTGATTGCTGAAATTTTCGTAAGACTGGGGTTGATGTTGGAGACAGTCAACTTTCCTGAATTAACCACTCAAGCAGGTATCAGACGTTGGTGAGCCCTGGTAATCAGTTCATGCATTCACACCCTCAGTGTTTTCTTACATGACTCTGCTGAGTGCTTGGCTATCCATCGAAAGCTGGCCACCCTTGTGTAAAACTGGGGTCCCTTCCTGGACCCCAGTACGTTCTCATGTTCTGCCAGGCTAGTCTGTGACTGAGCGACCACGGTCTGCAGAGATCTCCTGCTCTCGCCCTGCTAATGATTTGCCTGGTTCTGACATTTATTATCCACATACAACTCTCATGAGCCTCAGGCTACACAGAGCTGACAGCTGCTGCCTGGCCACACCTCTCTGAAGGTCTCATGAATAGTCTCACCTGTCACTCTGATATGAGTGATTGGAGCCATCACATTTTAGTTTCCTTGTAGGATCTAGCTTCATCCTCATTAAAGCCATTCGCAAGCAAGCCATTCTTATCTGAGTATTGATATCCTTCTCTCTCCCTGTGGATGATTACTCTTATAGAGCTCCAAATAGATCACAAGTGTTCTGTCTTACCACTGTCTATGGGAAGAAAACTCATTTCAATCTTGCTTATTTCAATAGATCTGATCCCAGAGAACAGATATGACTGGCCAGGTCAAGATGAGGACCAGCTTCTAGATCAATGCACATGGCCGAGCCCCGAGATACCAAGAGTGGCCCAGCTTGGATCAGACTTCTGCCCTTAAATTTGCCATTTGTGATTATTAAGTCAAAACATGGGTGTTATAAGTGTATGGTCCAACAAGAGGGGTGGAAGGATTGGTGCACAAAACCAGATATGTCCACACAGCCTGTACTTCTTGTAGGTGGCATAGTTAGAATTCTGGGTCCAAGTATGAGCCTGCAGATGATATGAAATGAAAGAAAGACAGAGATAATTGCCCCCAGACTCTCAGAGCCATTAGCACTTTAGCTAACCTTACAAGTGGCACCATAAATTTGGAGAAGTAAATTTGCATAGGTTTACAGGTGTGATCTCATGAGAATTTCTATAACCTTCTGTTCTGGCAGATCCTTGCATCAAAAATATAATCTCAAGTTGTAGAAAGCCATCAATTCTGCAAAGCTAAATATTTTTTTATGTCTCCTCTGAACGGCATTTGATATTGGAGGTCTGTGGAAGATATACATACATGCGCGTAGTGCTAATATAAAGCATTAAGATAAGTGGGGAAGATTCTATGAGAACAAATAGGATAGCTACTAAGACAAATGTGTCAGTTGTGTAAGGGCACACTTCACTGTGTCGGTGAGTGGAGATGGGGTGAAATGTGAATAAAAGGGCTACCTGTACAGGTGTGATGACTGAGCATGGATTCCTACAGTGGGCAACTTATTCTGAATCTTAAAGGAAGGTTTGGAACTAATCAAAGAAAATATAAGGGTCTATACCTGCAGTGCATTCCAGGTCAATAATGACACTTAAAGAACTTGGATTTTTTCCCCCTGGGGCTTCTGGGAAGCTGTACATATAGATCAAGAAAGTGCATGTAGAAAGTGCATTTGATCGGTGCCAGACTGTCTGCAAGAAGACTTATTAGCAGATCTCTGTTTAATTTTCTAGGTGGAAAATGAGAAAAAGAATTTGATCATGGCAGTGGCACAATAAAGAAGGTGGAGAGGAGAGAGAAAAAACAATACAGAAATAAACTTACTGGCATATAAAGCTAACAAGTTTAGACTTTTAAGAGACTGCTGAAACTGTATGCTATCCTCAGTCAGTGTATCCAGTCAGGTTTTATATAATCCCTGTACATAAAAGTCACCAAGTCTGGAGGCAGCTTAATATATTATAACTTAATGGTCCACTCCTGTATGTGTGTGTAATTTTAGGATGAATTTAGTCTATCAAATCTGTTATCTTTCCCCAAAAAAGGGACCTCTACAGAGGAAACACTTACCTTTAAAGGGAAAGAAGGTCAAGTCTAGAAAGGCTTTGTAGGGAAGGCAGATTATAAAATGTATTTACCCTATTGTTTACTGGTCTGACTTTAATCCAGTGTATTTTCTAACACTGAACATAATAATAGGCATATACATTTTTCAAAATGCCGTAGTCCATAAACTTTTAGGATGATGACCACCCATAGATAGAAGTTTGCTTTATCTGTAAAAATCAGTGAACTCTGTATTGGTGTTCTCAGAAGCCAATATTCTTACACCTCAGTAAGATTACATTAAAAGGAATGGTGTTTGAGTTATTCCTAGATTGTTCCATGAAATCTGATCTTCTCATCTAGGCTTTTGTGCAGTTAAAATATAATTGGATTATACGATATTCGGGGTTCCCTCCAGCTCCCCAGTACCACCACTAATTAGCAGAAATCTTGCTTTAATAATGCAATTGCTGCAAGTCAGCCAAGGCAAGCAAAGTGGAGGTGAAAATCTTAGCCTAGTGAACATGGAAAAATGATTAGAAGTCAGTTAAATTTCAGTGTGATAATTAGTAACAATCCAATAAAGACAAAATTCTATGAATATCGATTAGCTGTAATTTGAAATATAGTTATTAACAAAATTCTTTTCCCTTCTAATGTCTCCAGTTCTGAAAGGAAAGAAGATATATTTCTTTTATACTTCTAGTTTGTTTATTGTCAATATACATGACAATCTCATCTGTGGAGATATAACATCAAGGTAGTAATGACTATTTTGCTATGTTATTGTGCACATCATTCATATTATTTGTTTAGCTATTAATAAATAGTTTTTACTTTGGAGAGATATGGCTTTGATAAAGATCGTGACAAAAAAATCTTTATAGCCCATGACACACCAGTGAATATAGAAGATATTTATAGGACTTTTTTCTTCAAGGAATAAAAGAATCAGGAATGTTATTAGACTAATTTGTTTATTTCACACACATGTATCAAAACATTATTTTGAATGTCAAAAATACGTACGGTCATTGTTCTGCTATTTTTCTATTATAAAAAGAACAAAACGCACTCGGGAGGCAGAGACCAGAGGATTGCTGAGTTCGCGGCGGCTTGCCTGGGCACCATAGTGAGCTCAGGGCCAGCCTGAACTACAAAGCGAGACCCTGTCTCCAAAAAGCAAAAAAAAAAAAAAAAAAAAAAAAAAAAAAAAAAAAAAAAAAAAAAAAAAAAAAAAAAAAGAACAAAACATTACACAATTGGGTAGATTCTGTGTCATTTTAATTTTGTTTTCCTTTTTTTGGTACCAGGTAAACTGACATGGTACCACTGAGCTAAATCCTTGGCCCTGTGTCATTTTAGAGGCAGAATGTTTCTCTGTATCATTTAAAATTCCAAAACACCAGGGAGCTCCTCACTCTTAACTCCATACAACTCACAGGAAACAATGTTTTGTGGTTTTAAAAGTGATGGCTCTTACAACACAGCTGTGTCTGTGTATGTCTCAGAAATCAGGCAAATCTTACATACTAGGGGCTCATGTTTCAGGTCAGGTAAGTAATGTAAGAGTAGACAGAGAAATGATAGTGTCCTACCAGGGGAGAAGAAAATTAGTGTACACAACTGGTTTTCAATATAAAGTAGTATAAATTACAATTGTACTGATATTACCTATGTAGACAGAATAAGGGATATTCCAGTCAAAGCTATCTCTACTGATTAAAACTTCTCATTAAATTAATCCAGATTGGATGGAAAGAAATGTATCCAACAAGGTGAAACTCAGCAGAAAGAAATAGAATGCTGATTATCTTTAGTCCCACAGACCCAAACTTGTCGAGTTCTCATGCCTCCTGGAAGGGCCATGTAACAAATTCTCCCCAGTAGAATATTAAAGGAAGTTTATACCACTTTCTGTCAACATTAGTTGAAACCGGTATCTCCTCTTCAACCCTTGTGCCCTCTGGCCCTTGTACCGTCTGCATGACTGGAAGCAAAGGACTCTGGGACACTGAGCAAGCCTGCAATATGGGAGAGGGGCGGAACACTGAATTTCTATTAGAGAATAAAGAAGAGGCATAGAAGTGAGCTGTCGGTGTGATAAAGAGATGAAATCATGTTGGCTGAACTACTGAGATTTCAGGGACTGTTTCAGCAGTATCAGCCTTGTGATTAAAAGAACAGGAAGTAGACTTGGCACGCTACATCTAGTGTTTAATTCTAGTTTCGACTCCCAGTAAGCTCTAGACTTGACCATTTTCAGCTTCTGTTTTGGGAGCTAAAGTCTTGTTAATGAGGAGAAAACACTGCAAGGGATTTCAACTCAGGAAATAAATGTGACAGAGCACAGTGGTGAAGGGGAGAGAAAACTACGTTCTAGGGAGATGAAGCTTCCAAGGTCTCAAATGTTGCTTGCAGGCTCTTCCCGCTGTACAGCTCAGTGGATAGCACAGGGTACTGGATTTGATAAAGACTGCAAGAGACAACCCTCTTCATCTCAGAAGAAAGGCTGTGATCCTCAACTTTGGCCTAGTATTACATTTAAATTAAATTTTAAAAAATGCTTGAGCCTGGGGTTTATGGCAAATCAATTAACTTCTATAGTTCAAAAAAGAGGTCTAGATCATGTGATATTTTTATAGTTATCTTGGTAGTGCTATTATATAGTCAGTCCTGGGAGTTGCTGAGTTGGAGTAACTAGAGGCTAAGGTTCACACAAAGATATCAAAAGCTGCATTAACTATTCTCTGGTTCAGTAGAAACTGGTTCAGAGCCCAAGGAAAAGCAACATTAGGACATTTAGCAACATTAGCAACATTTAGATGTGCTGTACTGGTAAAGGAGAGGATTTCACTAACAACTTCTCAACACAAAGAGAGTAAACCCAAACAGTTTTAATAGAAATTTCAAAGAAGAAAAATCATTATTAATAATTTTTTTTCTCCATTCTCATTTTATGTTTCTCCTTTTTTTTTGAGACAGGGTCTTGCTTTGTAGTTCAGGCTGGCCCTGATCTCACTATGTAGACCAGGTAAGTCTCGAACTCAGCAGTCCTCCTGCCTCTGCCTCCCGAGTGCTGGGATTACAGGCGTGAGCCACCACGCCTGGCACTGTGGCATGTGGTATTGATTGCTGGTGGGCATGAGTCACCATGCCCAGCACTGTATGTGGCTACTGGGAATCGAACTCAGGACTATTGCGCTTGCAAGGCAGCCGCTGAACCACTGAGCCAAATCTCTGGCCAATGTTTCTTCTTTTTAGCCAACTAGATGCGTGTGAAATATGTGAACAAATTTCAGGTGTACGAAATGAATATTTAACATACATGGTCAGCTTACTTATTTCAGTTGCATAGAAGAGAACCCAGCGCCTCACATATGCCAGGAAAGGTTTTATAACCAAGCCACAACCACAACTCATGCAATGTGTAAAGGTTTTGTAATCAGTAAATACACAAGACTAGTGAAGAACCAACAAAAAAAAAATGGCAGAAATAAAGACAGTGAACAATTGCTGGTAATCTTTTCTGTTCATAGCTGCTCATTAAAAGAGGCTTGACTATATGAAAATTGTCAGGACAGCATTTCCCAAATGTGGAGACAATTTAGCCCAGCAACCTAAAAATCTCAAGATTGGTTCAGACTCACCATTTATCCAATTCCTTGTAATGGTGCTACTCTAACCTACATTTGGCAGGAAAGATCAATTTTCTATAAGACATGAATAAATCTTAATAGAAAGCACATAGTAATTTCCAGTAACCATTTATAGCTGTTACACATACATTTCCTCTATTTTTGGATTACTAAGGTCTAGCTCAATGACAAACTTGAGAATATCTTCTGGTAAGGAATGATATTTATTGGAGGGTAATGTGTTGATTATTTGATTTTAATAATTTGAAGGGAAGATATAACTTAATTACATTAAGTTGCAGTGGTGCTGAAGCTTATTATTTTTCATTTACTTGAAATTAAAGTAAAATTACTTCATAATTTTGATTATTCCTGAAAATATTCCTACATCTTGATAGATTTAACTTACTGAGGGACCCTTTTCCACCTGTCTACTCTCAGCTGGAAATCCATATAATAAAAATTCCAGGGAACAATACCAGTAAGTTATTTCTAGAGCCGGTTTTGGATTATGCCAGTCAACTCACCAGTTCATAATTTCAAAGATTGTTTCATCTGTCTTGTAACACTCAAGTCATAGAACATAAAATAAATCCTTTCAGAAGAATTTGGATTCTATTCTATAAGAAAGACACGTTCATTTTTAAAGAACAAATCAGCTTGCAAGAGTGCTACAAGAACCAGGCCTACAAAGAAAAATGGTTATAACAGATTTCAGCTCTATTCCATAAATCTTAAACTTCACTTTTCCCTTCTGCTACTAGCAGAGATCTTCCTCTTGTACCTTTCCTTAGAAATACTCTAGTACTCTATAGAGTTAGAAAAATATGACTTGGCTTTTTAATATTTTAAATCCAAGTTATTAGAACTCCATGAACTCCAGTCAAGTTTGGCTCATGTCCATCTGACCAGTCTGAGAAAGATTCAGACATACTGCCTCATACTATAACATCAAAGGTGTAAAATGGATAATTATTCTTTGAGGGACCAATCAAATTGGAATTAAGGTCCATACTGTGCTTTTTATACTCAAAGACATGTCAACAACTTCCTTCGGCACATACTGATTTTATGCTTTCCTTTGAATTACAAAGTTAGAATGGAGATTCAAATTGAGAACAAATATTTCATTTGTATCATATATTTATTTGGCTTCAAATTCCAAGAAACTAATTTAGTGTCAGATTGACATTTTGCATCCTTAAATTTATTTTTGTAAAAGTTCTTGTAAAGCAATGATACTTCTTCATATATTCTACCACAGTTCTTCTAGCCACTGTGGATACAATGGTGACCTAGCGTATGCCATATTTGAACTCAACCAAAGAAGAAACACATTTACATAACAGATGTATCTGATACTAAATAGGATGTTCAGAAAGTTAAATTAAAATGAGGTTTGAAAGATGAGTTAGTTAGGAAAGAAAATAAAAAATTCAGTAAAAAGAAACTCGTGATATTAGCCAGCTTTCTCATTTCTGGGACACAATGCCCAACAGCCATAACTTCAAAAAAAAAAAAAAAGAGGTTTAATTTAGCTCATGGTTTCAAGCCAGTTGAGTTCATTTCTATTCAAGGCTGGAACATCATGGTAGAAAGGGTTGGTGGAGCAAAACCAAGGGTTTTGCCATATCTCCCTGTGTGTCTTATATAAGGATATTTGTCATTGGATTTAGGCTTTACCCAGATAATATAGAATGAACTCTATACCTTATTTGTAAAGACATTTTACAACATAGTAACATTCTCAGGTTCTAGGAATTAGGACATGGATATCTTTCAGAAAACCATTCAGTGACACTACTCACATAGGCTCACAAGGGTTGGTGGAGCTGGTTAGTTCATGGCTACTAGGAAAGAGAATAGGGGACAGTGCCAGAGAGATAAGGATTGAGGACCAGGCACAGACTGCACGGCCATGGTTTTGTGACCCGAGACACACTCAGCAATCTTCACCTATTCCCCAGGTGGATCCCAAGCTAATCAAACTGACATTCCACTGTGACCACCACACGCATGGGAAGGCGAGAGAGAACAGGCCTCTGTGAAGAGAGGAAAGTTCAACATGGCAAGACCAAGCGCAATTTTCTAATGGTTGCAGAGGAGCAAACACAGAAACTAACTCATGAAGGGCCTTGCAAGTCATCATTAGGAGAAAGCTGTAAAGCTCAGGGTTGGGTGATAAGAAGAGTGTTGCATTTAAGGAAGATACAAGTAGAATAAAAGACAGATTACAGCAAGCAAGGAGACAAAGATACCAGTTGGGAACCTATTACCAGTTGTAACAGAGGTGGGAGGAAGCCTATGTGAGTAGTGTCACTGAATGGTTTTCTGAAAGTTATCCATGTCCTAATTTCTAGACCCTGAGAATGTTACTATGTTGTAAAATGTCTTTACAAATGAGGTATAGAGTTCATTCTATATTATCTGGGTAAAGCCTAAATCCA
>PVIC010051666.1:0-12411 GCA_004025085.1 Thryonomys swinderianus
AAAGGAGTGGCTTCCGAAGGGAAGGGGAATGCTGGCTTTGGCTCTTGGAGCTCAGCCTCTGTGTTTCCGGTAATTGTTGCAGAGTGAGTACCGAGCCTTTGCCAATGGCTGAGTCAAGTTCTGGGCCTGGCGGCCAGCCTGCCCTGGCCCCTCTCTTCCAGCTCCTGAATGCTTCTACTTCTTGTCTCGCCATCCACTGCTGGGCCCTGTCCTCAGCTGTGCGTACAGGGTGGCAGCTCAGTCCTGCCTGGCGTGCTCAGCTCCTGGCATTGGCTCTGTGTGTGTACCTCTCTCTGCCTGCACATTGTCTCAACTCCTTGGCCTGGCACCACTGCCTCTCCAGGCCCCCTCTGAGCCAGGGTAGCTCCTGTCTGACCAGGGCCTGGTGGTCTCTCCCACCATGGCTCTGACTGAGCCAAGCTTCCCATCATTTGCACTGCTCCCTGTCTTGCCTCTCGGGGGCCCACCTCTGCTCACATAGTCTCTCTTCCTTGCTGCATCTTGAATTTTTCTACCCTCTGTGGACCTTTCCCATTAGCAATTTTTTTAAACCAGCTTATGCATTTATAACCTCCAACAAAAAAATCTTGCCTCACCACTTCAGCCCTGTTGCCACTGCCCTTACTGTGTGTGCACCTCTTTCCACGTCCAGAAAGAGAGCTCATCGTCTGTCTCTCCCTGCCTCTCCTCTGGCTCAGGGCTCATGGGAAGCTCGTTCATTCTCCAGTAGGATGCTGCCTTAGGTAGGAAATGTGGTCTGCTCATCTTAGCTTTTTCAGTGGTCCTATCTTTGTCCTATCCTTTGTCCTATCCTTCGTCTTGCTTTCAGTATCCAGTTTACAACCATGGGACTTTCAGAGCCCAAGTCTGACCTGTGAGGTCATCCCTTCCTGTAGAGCTGGAACCTGGTGGGGAAGCCTCGCTGTCTTGTGAGGGCCTTGTGTGGATGTCCTCAGTTCAAGAGGTTGCTCTGTCCAGCAGCACTACCCTCTTCTGCCCTTTATATTTATTTCTTGTCCTTGAAATGCTAGTCCTTCCAACCCCTCTCTTGTGTAGTTAATTCCTCTTTTTTTTTTTTTTTTTTTTTTTTTTTTTTTTTTTTTTTTTTTTTTTTGAGACAGGGTCTTGCTTTGTAGTTCAGGCTGGCCCTGAGCTCACCATGTGGCCCAGGCAAGCCTCAAACTCAGCAATCCTGCTGCCTCTGCCTCCCAAGTGCTGGGATTACAGGTGTGAGTCACCATGCCCAGCATTGTACATGGTTACTGGGGATCAAACTCAGGACCTTGTGCTTGTGAGGCAGGTGCCAGAACCACTGAGCTAAATCTCTGGTCCAATACCTGCTCATTTTGCACATCCTTCCTCTGTGTCATTTCCTTGGCTGAGCCTTTCAAGGTCATGGCTGGAAGACTGTACTGAACTACTTTCCTTGCTGGCACTCACTGTAGTCAGGGACTGAAATGCTGTTTTCCATGGGGAGTGCTGGCTCTTTGGCAGGCACTTGACTATTGGCCACCATCTTGGTCCCTCAAGCCGAATACAATGAGCGCTCAGTAGCCTTTGTATTTGTTAGTTGAACAAGAGAACATTGTCCTTCCACACGCCTTTGTGTTATAAAAATAAAACTATTAAGGCACTGTGCAGCATGGATCATCTCCTAACTGTACGTAAGCTGTCATGTAAAGTTTGAAGAGACCTGAACCATTTGCTATAAGCTATTGGCAGGTATGACTTCATCAAATCTTGACTTTAAATAACTCATTTGAGAATGTCTTATTTTTTTCATGTGAGATGCTCTTGGTATTAGCTCCAGGCTTTGCCTAGTACCAGAATGTACACTACATACCTTCTTTCCTCCATGTCTTAACTCTAAAATTGCCTTTTCTACCTGATTTGCTTTCCTTATTCTTCAAAAGGAAAAAAAAGGAAAGAAAGAAAAGGTTGCAGGTTGTACATCTGCCTGTCATCAAATCCTACTGTGGTCTCTGACTTAAAGAGTAAATCTCTAACAGTGTTACTTATTTAGTTCTAGCTTGATGGAGTGGGGATTGAACCCAAGTCTCATATATTCTAGGCCAAATGTTCTATCACTGAACTACACTTAAGCACTTTAAAATTTTTTAAAAAATCTTTGACATAAAGTCAAACCATATTGTCCTGTCTGGTCAGAAAATTGTGATCTTCTTACTTCAGACTCCAGAGAGTGGTCTTATAATCATTGAGATTTTCAGCAATTCCTGACCAAGTAGCCACTGTATTCCAGGCACTGCTCTAGAGCAGTCCTTTTGCTACCTGAGCCTCTTCCTCCTTCCTGGGCTAGTGATAGATACTGAGCCATCTGCTTTTGATCTTTAGAGGGGTGTCTAGCTTAATTTAAATTGTAATATAGTGTTTAAAGTGGTAGGTTTCTTGACTAAACATCAATATTAATGATTTTAAAAACTAAGTAACAGGTGAGAGATTTAGCTCAGTGGTTCCAGCGCCTGCCTTGCAAGCTCAAGGCCCTGAGTTCAATCCATGTAACCATGTACAGTGCTGGGTGTGGTGACTCACGCCCACCAGCAATCAGTACCACATACCACAGTGTCAGGCGTGGTAGCTCATGCCTGTCATCCCAGCACTCGGGAGGCAGAGTCAGGAGGATTGCTGAGTTCGAGGCTTGCCTGGGCTATATAGTGAGCTCAGAGCCAGCCTGAACTACAAAGTGAGACCCTGTCTCAAAAAAAAAAAAAAAAACCTAACATAATTCTCGTACTATATTGTTAGGTTATTTCCAAGAGGATGTGTATTTTATGGGATTAGGCCCAATTAGTCTCACAGAGAAAGCTCTAAATCATAAAGGGACCCTGCACGGTGTCCAAGCTCTGTAATTCTTTCAGTTTGCAGAAATAAGAATCTACAATTCATTGTCAAGCTTGTTTGTCAAGACATCAATTTAGCTTTAATACCGACTGGCACTGGGATTATCGTTAATTTCTTGACATTTTAATCTTTTAGTCCTATTCTCAGTTATTTTGTGTACTTAAAAGTCAAGAGAGCACTTGAACAGATACTCCTTGGTGACAAAGGAACAGAAAACGTATCCCCTTTGGAGTTTTAAGTAGCGTTTAAAGATTGGTGCCAGTATTGTCATTCTCTGTAATCCTGTTTCTTCATGTGTAAACCTTTATTTGACATTTACCACCTTTTGAAATTAAATGAATGTCTTTGTGTTGTCTGTAAAATGTTTTATTTTTTAAATTCTAAAGAAATTCTGTAATTTATTTCCCCACTTGAAGCTCTTTTTTAAGTTTGGACTCTCAGTAGCTAATTAAGCTGTTTTGTTTTATAAAGCTGCTGCCAAAGTCATGGTGTCTCGTCTCTGTGAATTGAAGAAGGTTTGTGCTGCGTCGGATATGCAACTCCAGGTGTGTATGGAGCTTGGTTCTGAAGTTTTCCAGAGTCATTATCCCACATAAATGTCTAACTTTTCATTCTTGCCAGTGTTGCACATTTATTATGATAATTATGCATCTAAAACATCTTTCATCTGAGTTCAAAGAACTTGGCCAGAATTGACTCATTCAACCTTCACACTGTCCTTGTGAAGTATGGTAATTTCTCATTTGCAGTCAGGAAAATCAAAGCCTACAAGGAGTACTGACTTCTGGATCAGATATTTAAGCAACCAAATTAGGGCTCATGCATAATCATATATATTCATATTTATTTTGAATTTTTATAATTTTGAACTAAAAAAAAAAATCATACTCCAAAAATAAATGGCCCCTTCCAAAAAAGGGCCAGTGAAATGAATAGACATGCCTCAGAAGAAGTACAAATGGCCAATAAATCCATGAAGAAGTGCTCATCATTTCTGGTCATTAGAGAAATCCCAGTTAAAACAGCACTGAGAGGGCTGGAGGGTTAGCTCAGTGGTTCTGGCACCTGCCTTGGAAGTGCAAGGTCCTGAGTTCAATCCCCAGTAACCACATACAATGCTGGGCATGAAGACTCATGTCCACCAGCAATCAATACCACATACCACATACCACAGTGCCGGGCATGGTGGCTCACGCCTGTAATCCCAGCATTCGGGAGGCAGAGACAGGAGGATTGCTGAGTTCCAGGCTTGCCTGGGCTACATAGTGAGCTCAGAGCCAGCCTGACCTACAGAGGGAGACCCTGTCTCCAAAAATAAACAAACAAACAAAAAAAAACAAACAGCACTGAGATCCTGTTTATCCCAGAAAGAACAGCCATCATCAAGAAGTCAAATAATAACAAATGTGGAGAGGCTGCAGGAAAAAAGGAACTTTTCTACATTGTTCACAAGAATATAATACAATCACTATGGAAATCAGTAAAGACATTCCTGTAAAAAAAAACTAAAAGTTTAAATTCTATTTGACCCAGCTATTCCAAATCTAGTTATCTTCCCAAAAGAATTAAACATCATCACTTAAAGTGATAGATCAGATCCATGTTGATAACAGCAGAATTCACAGTAGCTGAATGGTGGAAGCACTACATGTTCACCAGCAAATGAATGGATAAAGGAAATGTGATATTAACATACAGCAGAGTACTACTCTGCCATAAATGGATGCACTTTGAGACCATAATGTTAAGTGAAATAAGACACTAAAGCTTAAATACCATATGGTTTTTCTTTGTATGAGAAACCCAAATTAAAATAAAGGGCAAAATAAAAGATAGATATTAGGAACTAGGTAGATAGATCTTTCTCAATTGAAAAGGGGATTAAGAGAAGGGAGGGAAAAGAGGGAAAGAGATGAAAGGGGTTAAGATGGTTTATGTACATGTAGTAACTTCACACAAAGAGTGTGAACATGTACTGCAAACATTACTGATGAATGTGGGTTTTTTTGAGGAAAAAAATGTTGTGGTTTTAGATGTGAAGTTTACACATTATTACCGTCATTGTGGATACTGAAAACCAATCTTCCAGGTTTCCAGTACAAGAAAAATGTTACAAACCATCTGGCTACCAGATCTGCATGATACCAGATGTTTATATATTTACAAATGCTAAGATTGTTTATGGAATTCTTACTCTTCATCAGATCTTGAGTTATGTCAACATAACTTAAACACATCTTTGATCTTAGGTAATATTCACATTATGAAGATCCAGTTACCTCTTTATGAGAGAAGCTACTTTGTAGTTTTGAAAATTCAATCTTTAGAAAGTAATGAAGGAGTTCTGTTTTGTTGTATCTTAAAGTATGTATTTTAGGCCTGGAGTGTAGCTTGAGTGTACCTGAGATGCCAGGCTCGATCTCCAGCATTGCCCCCAGTGTATATGAACATCTATGTAAATTTCAGTGAAGAAAGGGCACTGTATAGATAATGCCATAAATTTACCTTTGATTTTCTGAATTCAATCATTTAGATTTCTGAAGTTTTTAGCATTTTGATTTGCTAGTATCTATAATAAATGGTTGACCTTTAAAAGTCTGCCTTGTGGCTTCTTTTTTTTTTGTGAGACAGGGTCTTGCTTTGTAGTTCAGGCTGGCCCTGAGCTCACTATGTAGCCCAGGCAAGCCTTGAACTCACCAATCCTCCTGCCTCTGCCTCCTGAGTGCTGGGATTACAGGCGTGAGCCACCATGCCTGGCGTGGCTTCCTTTTTGAACAGTCATTGCAGTGTCTTTTAAGATGGAAAAACCGGGCCGGAGATTTAGCTCAGTGGTTCCGGCACCTGCCTCACAAGTGCAAGGCCCTGAGTTCAGTCCTGGAACTACATACAATGCTGGGCGTGGTGACTCACACCTACCAGCAATCAATACCACATACTACACACCACAGTGCCGGGCGTGGTGGCTCACATCGGTAATCCCAGCACTCGAGAGGCTGGGGCAGGAGGATTGCTGAGTTCAAGGCTTGCCTGGGCTACACACAGTGAGCTCAGGGCTAGCCTGAACTACAAAGCGAGACCCTGTCTCAAAAAAGAAAAAAAGATGGAAATAACAACCTTTTACTTCCTCCTGTCATCAAAAAGAACAGCTCTGAGAGAGAAAAAAACAGGAAATACAAGACAGAGAGATTTCCTGCCAGAGGCTCTGTGTGAGTGCTATGTCCAGCTTTCACAGAGTACTTGTACAGTGGAGATTGACAAAGACGGAAAGGATGCAGATTATTTCAGCTTTCTGAGGGGAATAAATAAGTGTTTTTTGAATTATGGAAAGCTTTTTTATTGTACATTGTTTTAAAGGTAGGCTTCATATTCTTCTGTGTCTCTGAGGTCTTTGGACCCAGGAATATACCTCTAGTTAGGAGGCCAGATAGGCTGATGGCCAAAAGAGTTGTTTATTTTATCAGCAAATAAGCATGGAATAAATGCACATTGATTTTGCTTTGTTTTTATAGTGTGAAAGTGATTTTATGTTTATACAATGCCAGAGGCGTGAATGAAGTGAAATTCTTGTATTCTGGGTTATTTATGAATTGGGGCAGAAAGAAAAGGCCCACCCTCAGTTCAGTTTAGAGTTGAAGAATTTCAATTCCTAATAATTTACTGTGTTAGAATATAGGTAAGGCATATACACTGGGGGGCAATGCTGAGTAATTCTGGCTTCTTTGATTATCTTTATGCATTGTTGCTCATTATAGAATTCAAAATTGAAAGAGCTATATTTAGCTACACATGTGTAGATTACCAGTTAGAGGAAAGCAGTATTTATATTTAGAAAAATGCCTGTATTTTTCCATGCAAGGTTTAAACCTGACATTTTAATTTAGAGCCATAATTCTGTATCTATATGAAGTCAGAGCTAGAGGTCATTTAAATTTTTTCTTTTATCCAGACTAATCCTCACTTCTTTTTAGTCAACAGCTGCACATTCCCCACAAATTCCACTGAATCTGAAAGACACATAACAGAGCATAATTACATGTCAGAATTTTCCCTTTAAATAAAACATTTTTGGCTTTCTCCTATCAGGTAAATTCTAAACCTTGTTAATATTCAGATTGAATATTACAGTGAAAAAGCCCTTTACTTTAGATTTTTTTAATGCAGGATTCCATTTTCATTATTTTGCAGACATCACACTTCTTGTTCAAACTATCTTTAGTGCCTTATTACCTGTTAGGCTTCAGTGGTCTCCACTTCCTTCCAGAGTGAGGGCCCCTACTCTTGTGGCTCCCACTGGAATGAAAACTGCCCTGTGGGGCGACTGCTTTCTTTGTACTTCTGAGACTAAGTGTGGGGTGTAATGTGGCATCTTTGTGTCACTCTAAACTCTCCAGCAGCTGCACCAGGATTCTTCATAACATCTTTACCTACCAGATACTTAACTATTTCCCCTTTCGACTTAATGTTCTTCACCTCTTGTTATAAAACTAGGATTCTGACTATTTCATTTCTCTTAAGATCTACCAGGATTCCAGGAAGAAACCAAACAGGATTTGTTAGATCCAGAAAGTTTCAAGTTGTAACTCTGTTTTTTTCTATATGTGACCACAGATATATTGATAAGATTCTGGTTATGAAGTCACAAATTTAACTTGTAACATTGTATATAAAAAGCACTTCGTGGATATGATTTAAAATTCTTTAATATACTTAATCATGAAAAGGTTGGGAGCATTCCTTTTAATCATTGACATGATCTTAAATGTGGTAGAGAATATGTCTCCAATTACATGCATTTGTATTTGTGAATGATTTCAGCTGTGACTTGTAGTTATTTTTTGGTGTATTTATGACATCTTTGGTTGACCACATCCTAAATGTGAGACTAAACTACCTAAGCTGAATAGATGTTTTCATCTGTCTAGGTTTTTTTATGCCACTCTGGATCAAATCTACCATGGGAAGCACCCCCTGAAGAAGTCAACCACAGATGTTCTCAAAGAAACACAGGAGAAATTTTATGGCCTCCCCTATGTTCCCAATACTGTGAGTTTGACCTTCTGATCCTGTTATGTGCTATAGAATGGCTCTGCCAGTGTTTCTGTCAGCTCTGATCCACTTTCACCTTTGTGGACTCAAAGTCCTTACATTTCTGTTGATGTTTCACATGGGAAAGATGCTGGGAATTTCCTGGCTCCAGACATCAGGTTTATGATCACATTTTCCTCCCTCGGTTACTATCTTTCTAGCTTCTTGGAAAAGTGAGTATTAAAATGGCCAATGGAATTAATTGATAGCCTTCTTTTTAGTTATTTTGTATGTGGAGAAAATAACGATGTAAGATGAATGTGATTATCAATCCCTAATTTTTTGAGTAACTCCTATTTTACCAGGACTCATAATAGATGTTTTATATCCTGTCTCATTTAGCACCCTGTGGGGAATAGAGAGCAGGATTATTGTTACCATGTATTGAATTCTGTGTGCCAGGCCCTACTTAGTTGCTCTAGGAAGAGATGTCCAACTGAGCTCTCACATAACACTATATGTTGGTAACATTCGTACATTTGAGGCTCATACACATGGTTTCACCCAACCTCGGTATTTAGTAAGTGACTGTACAGTATTGGGGATTTGGTACCGATGTTAGACTTCTTTTCATTAGTCCAAGGGTCCTACAGGGAAGCTAGCGCTGATGGTGAGAGGATTGACCGGTGCAGTCAGCAGGGCAGCTGGCTCTGGAGGTAACTCGGTTAGGTGGAACTCTCTGGTTAGGTGGATCTTGACTTAAGCAGAAAAGAGAGTTTAATGGTTATATATGGGCTGCATTAGTAACTCATCTTGGGAATAAAAACCAGCATAAACAGTGCCGATCTGGCTTCCCTCCTACGGGACCTTGCAGGATCAGCAGTTGCCCCTGGACAGTATGTGTCTGATGTTTTGTTCCCATCTTGTTCACCACAGAAGTCTTCATGGATTGTTTCTAGGCATTACCTAAATGGAGGGCATGTTTTGGAAAACTGTATATATAATATCGTAACTCATATATTACTATAACTAATAATGATGCACTTCCATCATTATTCTATATTAAATCATGAATGCTTACTCTGCGAGTGAGTAGCCTTATTGTGTTAGCAATTTACTAACTTTTTTTTTTTTGAGACAGGGTCTCGCTTTGTAGTTCAGGCTGGCCCTGAGCTCACTATGTAGCCCAGGCAAGCCTGGAACTCAGCAATTCTCCTGTCTCTGCCTACTGAGTGCTGAGATTACAGGCATGATCCACCATGCCTGGCAGCAATTTACTAGTTTTGTTTTGTTTTGTTTTGTTTTTTTGAGACAGGGTTTCGCTTTATAGTTCAGGCTGGCCCTGAGTTTACTATGTAGCCCATGCAAGCCTCAAACTCAGCAATCCTCCTGTCTCTGCCTCCTGAGTGCTGGGATTACAGGCGTGAGCCACCACGCCCGGCACTGTGGTATGTGGCATTGATGACTGGTGAGTGTGAGTCTCCACTCCCAGCACTGTATGTGGTTACCGGGGATCAAACTCAAGACCTTGTGCTTGTGAGGCAGGCGCCAGAACCAGTGAGCTAACCCTCCGGCCCTCCAGTTTTTACATGAGTGCTAAATCACTCTATATAAAATACAGTATAGGGCCGGAGATTTAGCTTAGTGATTCCAGCACCTGCCTCGCAAGCACAAGGTTCCTGGTTTGATCCCCGGTAACCACATACAACAAACCGGGCATGGTGACTCAAGCCCACCAGCAATCAGTGCCACATACCACAACATCAGGCATGGTGGCTCACATCTGTAATCCCAGCACTGGGGAGGCAGAGGCAGGAGGATTGCTGAGTTCAAGGCATGCCTGGGCTCCATAGTGAGTTCAGGGCCGGCCTGAACTACAAAGCGAGACCCTGTCTCAAATAAAGTAAAATACAGAACAAAGTAATTTTTACATTCCCTGCTTTTCCATCAGGTAGTAGTTTGACATTAGATTTCCAGAAGTTCCTGGAAGCGGTTTTACACTATAGACTGATGAACTGGTCTTCTGTTGCCACCAGTTCTCTATTTAGAGCAGTGTTTTGTGTTTCATATCAATAACTGCCTCTCCTTGGAATTTTTTCTTTCTAAGTGAGTGCATACTCTCCTTGTTTTAACTCAGAGTAGAAAAGGTTATATTTTTATTTCTATATGTTTTCCTTTTATAAAAGGCTGTGTGTTTTGCCTTCTCCTCACTTTTTTGAGCAGTGGAGAGACAGGTCTGGGAAGAGATGCTGACTCTGCCCTCATGAGGACTTTTTTCAAATACAGAGCATGAGCAACTGGTTCTGTCAGTTTGAGAAACCACAGTTCCTGATGATCTGGTAATGGTCAGTTGTAGTTCAGCATTTTAAACTGATTTGTTGACTTGTGAGTTTTGGTTAGAAAGTAGTGTTTCTGACCTAGTTCTTCTCAAAGTAGTTTTCTTTGAATAAATGTTACTGTCAGTGAGACAGTCTTTGTCCTTTCTTGACCTCATATTGAAAATAGTATATAAAGAATAAGGAAGTCCTGAGTACTGTTCATCTTTATAGGAAAAAAAAACATTAATAAGTCTAGGAAGATTATCTCAAGTTATAACTCAATGCTCATCTTGTAGATGGCTTAAAAGTTGCTGAAGGCTAAAATAAGAGTTATCTCAAAATATAGGTGCTGAAGAATGTAACGATCTTTGGACATTATTCTTGTTAGAACAATACCAACAAAGAACGTGAAAATTAAGTATGAATGTGAAATGAAAGAATGTGAAAATGAAAGTACCCACTCCCCATTTAGGTTTTATTTCTATATCTGGCAACAAACCAGCTTGTCACAGTGACACAGTATTTGGTGTTATTTGTTTGGTTGGGGTTTTTTGTTGTTTGTTTGTTTGTTTGAGACAGGGTCTCACGTTGTAGTTCGGGCTGGCCTGGAACTTACTGTGTAGCCTAAGCTGGCCTCAAACTCATGGCAGTCCTCCTGCCTCTGCCTCCCAAGCACTGAGATTACAGGCGTGAGCCACCACGGTCAGGCAGTGTTAACGCTGGTTAAAAGTGACACATCTTTTATTACAGTTTTTCTGAGAGAGAGCAGAGAGGATTCACATAATGTGAGCAGTTAGTTACCTGGATCTGTTTTTGAATAGATAGTTAGGTAAATGGTGATGGCCCTGTAAAAGAACACAGTGCCAGCCCAAATTTAGAGTTCTGGCATAACTTTAAAGGAGAGTCCAATTCCAGTTTATTGAGCTGGGTCTTTTATAGGTAGTGTTTGGGACAGTTGGTGGGATAGGCTCAGGTGGCATGAGGGGAAATCAGGGACATGAGACTAGGGGAGGGAGCATGGTTGTGTATGTGGCTCTAGCAATAGATGGCTGTGACCCAGCAGGTGGGGTGGTGTACTGTGTCCTTGTAGAGCAAGCATTGTTCTTGGCTCAGGAAGCTAGAAACCAACCATTGCAAGAACCCAGCTCACTGGGTGCAAGCAGACATGGGGGTCAGGCCTAACACGTATGCTGCTGGCCTACTGGGGAAGTGAGTAAATTGCAGCATACTCAAGATGTATCACTTCAGTAAGGTTGCTGTCAACGGGAGACTCATTTCTAGTAAAGCTTATTTCCCATTTCATATATATATTTCACATTAGGTATAACAATCATGGTATAGCATATAATGTTATTGGAACAAAAAACAGCTGAAAATTGTGTTAAGTATACTCAGATGCATTAAACAGCTAACATGCTTTCCCTATATATTTGCACAATAATTCCACTGGTTTGTATTATTGATAATAATGGTTGCTATATTTATAAAGTACATGTATATGTTCCATTTTTACTAAGTGCCTTCATTACTGTATGTAGTTCAAGTGCCAGGGTATAGTACTGAATAAAGAAGACCAAACTCTGGCCTTTACAGATACTGTCTTAGTAGTGGGTCTTTTTTTTTTTTTTTTTTTTGAGACAGGGTCTCACTTTGTAGTTCAGGCTGGCCCTGAGCTCACTGTGTAGCCCAGGCAAGCCTCGAACTCAGCAATCCTCCTGCCTCTGCCTCCTGAGTGCTGGGATTACAGGTGTGAGCCACCATGCCTGGCAGGAGTGGGTCATTTTTAGACACACATGTGCTGACTGGTTTATCATACAGTCTGACTGCTCTATCAGATGTCTCACTGTTAGGGAAAATATCTGTTGTTCCAGTCAAATTACTCTGAGTTTTGAGCAGATACATTGAACCTAGAAAGCTGTGAAGATTGGCCCATCCTGATGTATGATACAGTACACACAATGGGTATGTTTGGAGCCCATTTTTTAATGTTGGGCTAAAAGCTTTGCAACAAAAAGAGGTACCACTCATTAGCTCCTGTGTTCTGCACTCTCACCTCATGCTCACCTGTCCATGTCCATCCTGCAGCATGTGTCCAGGGAGGCTCAATGTTCCCTGGGTGTAGGGTCTGCTGGACACCAAGAGCTGAGCAAAAGGAAAAGCAGGTGAGTTAGAAGACAAGAGTGGTTGGAGGCTCAGGTTGGCCATCAGA
>PVIC010051667.1:0-12411 GCA_004025085.1 Thryonomys swinderianus
TCAGCTTCCAGAGGACTGCATGACCTCTGAGTTTGCGAGGACCTGTAGCATCTCCCATAATTCTCTATAAACACACTCGATTAAAATTTGTTGTCTTGATTTTTTTTTTCAGTCTAGCTCAAAAGGGGAAAAAAGAGGAAGGGAGCAATCTTTTTGACATGGATCATGTTTGTTTGTTTACACCTCTGTTTGTAAGCGTCTTTGTTAAGACCTCCTACTTGATGGTGCCAATTTCATTTTTGTAATAAGCTCCTAAATGCTCAGAGAACGATAAAATAGACCTTGGTGGAAAGAATTTATTTCAGTAATCCTGCTACACCCTCATGAATCTAATGCTTTTCCTAAGAAAGTAAATAGCTGCTATTTTGGGGAGGACAGGGCTGAGAAATGAGTTTCAGCAAGTGTCTTTACCGCAGCTTTTAATGACTTCGCAGAGGCTGAGTCACGTGGACACTGACTGTTTACTTCAAGGAAAACTAGAGTGTGGCAGATACACAACGTGAGGTCCTTGGGAGTTGGGGGGGTGAATTATGCAGAATTATCGGGCTGGTTCCTGTTAGAGACGAGTGTTTGATTTGATTTCCTAAGATGCATATGGCTCAGCTCTGCTTCATTTTTCCTTTTGAAGTCTGTTCCTCTGCAAACGTCTCAGACGTGAGTGCCTCACAGAAATCAACAAAGAACTTGCTGTCCTGCTTTTTGATGGAAACAGGCAACATTACATTTACTTTGTTGGCAACACTAGAAAGGAGACAGGCAGTTTCTGGACCAGAGGGAGGAAGGTACTAGGTGCCCACATAACACTCAGCCCTGAAACTAGCCTTGGGCTTTGGTGGCATTTATAAGGGCAGCTGTCTACAACTTGGTCTCTAACCTCATGTTACTTCTAATGTATTTGGAAATGTAGAACTAAGACAGGTGGAACAAATAATTTGTTAAATAGTTACCAGGCCCTTACTATATGCTAAACCAATGATGCTTAGCCTGCATTAGAGAGGCACTGATTTTTTTCTTTAAATAAAAAATATCTGTCATTTACTCGAAAGGAGCTGTCTTCCAAGAGTAGTTTTCAGACCAGCATCAACATCATCTGAAAATATTACACATGCTAATTATTAGCCTCAGATTCTCTAGGGGTGGGTTGCAGCAATCTGTACCTCAGGGGACCCTCCAGGTGCTACATGCATGCTTGCTCAAATTTGAGAACCTCCCGATTGAGTAGTCCTCGTAGGCAATGTGGAGGAGTGGGCCCCTGAGGGCCCAAAGCAGTGGAGCATATGGACATGGCATTGGGAGCCACTGTACTGCCGTCGTGATAGGGGCAGGGATGCTGAGAATACGGGCACTGCCATCAAGGGGCTCACAGGTTAGTGGGTGATGTTAAGCTGAATGTCAACAAGGAAATTTCTGGGGAGAATGGTGCTCAAGCTGGAATTGAGCAGCATCCAAAAAAGCAGTGGGAAGACCTCATAAAGGGACAGTTGAGCAAAAAGGGCCAGAGGAAGAACAGAGAACAGACAGCGAGCTGCTCTTTCCTCAGCCTTGAGGAAGGCATCCATTTATTCATTTAACAGACACTTCCTGAATGTCTACTCTCGAAGTTGATTATCTGTGATTTACAGCTCACCAATTTCCAAAAAGGATTTGAGGTGGTTTAGAATGCTAAAACACATCCCAAACAGGAACATAAATAATACAAATGGACCAGAGATCCATTAAAAGAAGCTGGGGAATAGATCATTGAGGCACCTAGAATGAATTAATTGAGGGCTTGGTAGAGAAAAACACTGCAAGAGGTGCTGTGGGATTTGCTAAAAGAGAGGAAGAAGCTTATAGTCCACAAGGGAAGATTAAAGTGCACATAAATAACATATTTAGGTAAAGAGCTGTCAGCTTAGGGGCAGGAAAGAGCATTCCTAGCTGTGGAAGTAGGTGCCTGTGCCCTAGAGAAGGGACAGATTGTTGGTGCTGAAGGGAGGGGAGCTTAGGGCCCTAGTTGGCAATGGAAGGAGGATCAGTAGGAGGAAGAATATTCACTCAGTCCCTGGTGCAAAGAAATTAGAGATTAAAAGTAGGATAAATCAGATCAGAGATTTAGCTCAGTGGTTCCAGTGCCTGCCTAGCAAGCGCAAGGTCCATGGTTTGATCCCCGGTAACCACATACACCATAATGGATGTGGTGACTCACACCAGCAATCAGTACCACATACCACAATGCTGGGTATGGAGCCAGAAAAAGAAAAGCAGATGAAAGTGGCATTTTGGAATTTTAACCCTCAGTGTGCACCTCACGCCTGTCATCCCAGCACTCGGGAGGCAGAGGAAGGAGGATTGCTGATTTCAAGGCTTGCCTGGGCTACATAAGTGAGCTCTGGGCCAGCCTGAACTACAAAGCTAGACCCTGTCTCAAAAAGGAAAAAAAAAATTGGGTAGGATAAATCAGTGGGATAGAGAGGGTCCCTATAGAAAAAGCACAGGCTATAGGCCTTACTTTCATTTGGAGAAATTCGTGCTTAGTTTGCAAGTCAGGGAGGAGTGACTGAAGCTGTTTCTGCAGGGGAGTAACATGGCAAAAGTGACAGTGTAGGAAGATTAATTTAGCAAATGCATGTAAGGTGGAGTGGAAAAAGAGGCTATAGGTAGGGAGAACCCTTAGAAAGCTGAGTTGGTCTAGACTCCAGAGAAGAAGAAAGCATCGCTGAGCTGGAGCCAGAAAAAGAAAAGCAGTTGAAAGTGGTATTTTGGAGTTATAATCCTCAGTGCGCACCTCATAGTGTGGTCTTGGAATTAGCATCACATGGGTCCTTGTGAGAGACCCAAAACCACTCCCATACTGAGTCAGAGTCTGCATTTACCACCTAAAGGCAATGAGACAGTGAGAGAAGGGATATACTGAGCCGAGAGGAGGGAGAAGGTCTTAAGCCAAGCCCAGGTATTTGCAGGACTCGGTCAGAATGAGTTAGGACTACAGGCAGAATAAGGATGACTGAGGCCACAGGGACGAGGTTAATGGCTCACTTATGAGTCTAAGGTGAAGAGCTAGAGAGCCATTGTGGCCCCGCTTTTCCTCTCCCTCTCCCTCTCCCTCTCCCTCTCCCTCCCTCCCTCCCTCCATCTCTCTCTCTCTCTCTCTCTCTCTCTCTCTCTCTCTCTTTCTCTCTCTCTCTCTCTCTCTGTCTCTTTCTGTATCTTTCCACCAAGTCATTGTATTCTGGATCCACTTAAATTATCTACCTGGATTCCTTCTGTCCAGAAGAAAATGAAGAAACTATGATTTTCTTCCAAATTTATCAGAAAAGTCCAAATTACTTGACCAAATGTAGATTTACAGACATCAACAACATACATAGTGATATAACAACATAATATACCATATTTTGAGTGCTTACTCTGCTCTAAGTCAAGTACTAAATTTTATATGTATCTAAGCAAATCAGTAGTAATATGCCTACCAAAAGCTGTCCTTAACTACTGTGGTTATTTACTTCCTCTAAATCATATGGCTTATTTATTCATCTTCCTCAGGAGATTACTGTGGTTTTCCCAACCCCTAAAGTAAGGTCTTACAATTAATTGGGACTCAGTGATTTTACTTGTTAATGAATAAACGCCAATCAAGTAAGAATAGCTACCTGTATACCATTTAAAGCATGATGATTTGGCAACACGACATTGCATTTGTTCCAGATTCACATGGGAAGAACCATTTTATCCATTTTCTAGTTCCAACTACTGAACTCAGGGTCAGGCATATGCTAAGTAAGTGCTCAGTAAATTTAGATGAACAAATGAAGTTGTAGCTTGCACTTAAATGTTCCAAAAAGGTGATAATAAAATCCTGCAGTTAGGAAGAGTAACCTCAGACCTTCAAACTGAAACTAACCAAAGACTCCTGTAATATCATCCGACATGTTTTAATTTGGCTAAGGAAGAAAGGATGTCATAACAGTGGGGTCATGACTTCGACAAAGTTCTAGAAAAAGGAACTATAGAAATGTTATTTTTACAGTATCATTCCACACTGGGCCTGGGACAGGGAGTTCTGATAAAACTGACACCTCTTGAGACTAAAGATAATTTCTCCAGTTTTTACCAGTACGATGTAACAAGCCTCATGGCCACATATAATTTGGGGTCTGTCCAGCTTCTTCCTGAGATGCAGTATCTCCCCAGAGGGAGTGTTCCAAAGAAGTACCTAACCTTGCTATAAACAGGTGGCTAAAAATAGCTTGAGACTAAAGAGACATTTGAATCTCAGCTCTACAATATGCTAAGTAAATTGAACGATTTACTTGTCTCTTGTAGCCTCCGTTTCTTTTTCTGTAAAAGAAGAAGGAATATTTGTATCCCCTCAGGATTATAAACATCAAAAAAAAAAAGCCATACATGAAACTCCACCCTGGTGTCTGGTATTAGAACATAACACCTAATGTCTTTTGTCCATTACTGTCCATGTCTCTGGCCTTCAGCTGTGCCTGTCATGAGTCACAAGGGTTTTATTGTCATTGGGCATCCAGGCAGATGCACACGGCTCCACGGTGTTCATGGTGACCATCTTAATGTACCGAGTCCCCATGGCCTCAGCAGCCAATCATCTTTTCACCTTTTCGCATCATTAAGTTGACTAATTTGGTGGAAATCTACCCAGGGGCTCTGAGGACATTGTTCTTTTTACCCAACTGTAAGCCTGCAGCAAACTTTTCCAAATTCTTCTCTTAATCCATCAACTAGAGACTGAGAGTACAGGACCTACCTAGGATCCGGGTACCCTACAGGCAGATACATGAAACTAGCTTGTTGCAAAGGGCAGCACTTTCCACAGGTCAATGATCAAACTAGAGGGCTAACTCTATCTAGCTGCCTTTTCTTTTCCCAAGTTCTGCTGGAGGTTCGCTGCTCCCTATGCTTAAAAAGGTCTTGAATTAAACTTCAAGGGAAAATAAAGGGAAAACCCATTACCTTCCGATCTCCCTTCCACAACTAACCTGTTTTTGCCTTGCAGGCCTGAAGGGGGAGCAGGTGAGCCCAAATTCTTGGAAACTGGTGCTTGGTACTGGAAGGTTTCTAGTCGTTAACTGCTGGCTTCTCCACATCCAGGTGCCTCTTCTCCAGCTTCATCTCTTTTCCCCAAACCCAGGGCTACGCTTTCTTCAGAGGAATTGACTATAAATGGTCACTGGGGGAGGCAGCCAGAATGCCAAGAGCACCGAGCCTGACAGAGCTTGTGTGTCAGCCTGACAGCTTCAATAGCCCAGAGTCTGCATGGAATCCCAAACAGCCCTGGTTTCTTCCTCCCCAGCCACAGTCTGCCTGCCTGCCTCCAGCCTTGTTTAAACAAGATGACAGCAGGCTGTGTTTGGACTCAAAGGCCAGCGACCTTTCCCCCGTGGGGGGGCAGGTCAGCGAGAGAGCCCAACCTGAACACATTCTTTCTAACTTTCAGAAACCGGAAACCATAGTTTTTTTTTGTTTTTTGTTTTTCTGAGGCAGGGTCTCACTTTGTAGTTCAGGCTGGCCCTGAGCTCACTATGGAGCCCAGGCAAGCTTTGAACTCAACAATCCTCCTGTCTCTGCCTCCCGAGTGCTGGGATGACAGGCGTGAGCCACCAAGCCCGGCATTGTGGTATGTGGTATTGATGGCTGGTGGGCGTAAGTCTCCACATCCAACATTGTATGTGGTCACCGGGGATCGAACTCTGGACCTTGCGCTTGCAAGGCAGGCGCTGGAACCACTGAGCTAACCCTCCGGCCCTCAAGCTTTTTAGTTTTATTTTGAGACAGGTCCTTGCTAAGTTGCCCGGGATAGCACTAGGCCTGTGATTTTCCTGCCTTAGCCTCCCAAGGACCTGGGGCTGCGGGTGTGTGACAGTGTGCCCAGCTCATCCCTGCCTCAGGGAGCCCAATCGTCAGCCACTCCAGTAATAGCATATGTGGAAGTTTCTCTCTCTGTCTGGCTGCGTGTGAAGCCTGGTTCTTCTGCCACTCTGAGGCCTGGAGACAGCTCCCAGCTCCCAGCCATCTTGCAGGACTATCCAGTCCCCGCTGGTCCTGTCCCCACTGCTACTCCAGCTGCCTCCTCCGCCCTGTCCAGGTCCCAGTTTCAGTGTGTTTGTCACTAGGCAGCGACTGTGCCAGGCACTGGGCACAGCAAGCCGACCGAGTCAAACCTCCTCTCTGCAATCTGATGATCGTTTGTGGGGAGACATTTGGATTTATTTATCTCAACAAGCTATGGTATTTGCTAAAAGAGAGCTAGGGCAAAAGCCTTTAGGAAGCGGAACAAATAGCAGCCAGCTCTGCTTGGGAATGGAAGGTAAGGTTTGCTAGAGGGGTAACCTCAGAGGCCAAGTGAACATTTCCTAGGTAAAAAAGGAGGAACAGACAATATTCCTGCTTCTGCCTCCTGAGTGCTGGGATTATAGGCATGAGTCACCACACCTGGCATTGTGGTGTGTGGTTACTGGGGATCGAACTTGGGATCTTGCGCTTGTAAGGCAGACACCAGAACCACTGAGCTAAATCTCCAGCCCTACTAGGGTTCTTTCCAAACTTTTTTTCCCATGAATGTATACACTGACGACAAAGACTAGAGGTTTTTACTATGTACACAATTCTGTAGTCTGTTTATTATTCAACATTATATCAGGAGCACTTATCTAAATCATAACTTTTTGTTCTTGGTGTTGCTAGTAACATTCTATCCAGTGGTCTGGAGCCTGGAATCATAACTCAGCCACTTGCCTATTGGGAAGCATGTAGTTTGTGCTAGTGTTTTTAACCTTTTTACAGTTTGGGACATTACGGATTTTTATTGTTTTGGCCTATTTGTTTGCAGTGCTAGGGACTGAACTTCCCATAGGGAGGCAGGTGTTCCACCTTTGAGCTCTAGGCCAGATCCGTGGACATTTTAATCAACTGTGTTGTTAATCAGTGGATTGGAGCTATGAATGAATGTTGTTTTCTTTCTTTGAGACAAGACCTCACTTTGTAGTTCAGGCTGGCCCTCAGCTCACTAGGTAGCCTAGACAAACCTCAAACTCAGCAATCTTCCTGCCTTGCCTCCCAAGTGCTGGGATCACAGGCATGAGCCACTACACCAGGCATTGTGGTATGGTTACTGAGGATTGAATTTGGGACCTTGCGCTTGTGAGGCAGACGCTGGAACCACTGAGCTAAATCTCAGCCCTGAATGTTTTTAAAATAAGTAGCCAGGCCTGGTGATGCACACCTGTCATCCCAACACTGGAGGGGCTGAGGCAGGAGGATTGCTGTGAGTTTGAGGGCAGTCTGGGCTACATAGTGAGTTCAAAGCCAGCCTGAAATATATTTTGAGACATTGCCTCAATTTTTTTTTTTTCCCGGTACCGGGGATCAAACTCTGGCCCTTGTGCATCCAAGGTCAGCGTAGTACCACTTGAGCTAAATCCCCAGCCCATCCTCAAAATTTTTTTTTTAAATGCTGAAGTAGACTTATAAACTGTTCTTTTAAAAGGTTTATGTTCTTTGCCTCCCACTAACAATATATTAGCATCCTGAGGGAAGAGTGTTAAGGGCTGTGTACCTTCCTCACCATGTTCTGTGTTGCATCTTCTATACTTGAGTATGGACCAGGGGCTTCACATTCCTTCCTTCCTTCCTTCCTTCCTTTCAGACAGGGTCTCACTTTGTAGTTCAGGCTGGCCCTGAGCTCCTATGTAGTTCAGGCAAGCCTTGAACTCAGCAATCCTGTCTCTGCCTCCCGAGTGCTGGGATGACAGGCGTGAGCCACCAAACTCGGCATTTGTGGTAATGTGGTACTGATTGCTGGTGTGTGTGAGTCACCACACCCGGTATTGTTGCATGTGGTTACAGGGGATCGAACCAGGGACCTTGCGCTTGCTAGGCAGGTGCCAGAACCACTGAGCTAAATCTCCAGCCCAAAGTTTTTTAAAATTGATTTTAGTGTTATATTTTATATGCACATTATGATGACTACATTAAGAATTTGTACCAGTACATGACACAACTTATCATTTTTTTCCCATTCTCCTACCCCCCAATCTCCCACACTATCTTTACATAACCTTTGTTTTTTCTTTTTTTGGCACACTGTGTATAAAAGAAAGTTTGAGCTGTTTCCTTCTTTTCAAGTTAAGGACGCAATATGGTTAATAGGTTTTGTTTTGTTTTGAGATGCTAGGGAATCAAACCCAGTGCCTACCTAAAGCTAGGCAAGCACTCTACTGCTGAGGGATATGTATATGTATCAAACCCCTAAGGTAAATGTAATCACTATGAATTGCAAACACGTATTATAGGAATAAATTATTCCTAAAGAGAAATGGCATTTCAACAACAAAAAGATCCTTGTCAACCATACATGAATAGTTCTCTGTTTTTACAACTAACAATTTAACCTCCCAGTCCCCCAGAGTAGTTAGTAGGAAGGGATGGTATCAGCAAAGATGCTCTGGACTAAGCCACAGTCTCGTTTTCTATCTGTCTCCTGCAGCGCTGTCTCCTGAAACATAATATTTCACATTCCTGACACTGGATCTCCTTGAGCTGTTTCGGTAAGCCCTGGAAAAATAAATAACAGAACCCCGCAACCCCTTCTTGCTGTCTCCTGCTTCCTTTGGAAGATGTGTCTGGTCTCTGGGGACACTTTTGCAATAGATGACGTTGCTGGCTTATCCATCTTCTGAAGAAGGCCAGGCTGTCCAGAGGCAGCGAACTAGCATCCTTCATTCTCACTACTTCAGGCCCCATGAGTTTTGTTGAATCTGGCCATTAGAAAACATTTAGGATTTTTAAAAAATTGGTCGTTTGAGGGTTATTTAATTCATACTTTGCTACTCAACCCAGGCTCTATTTTTTTCTCCTCTGGCTAAAGCCATCTGGTTTGTGTTCATTGTGAAATATGATAACGGGGTGCTCTGCTTTGCAAAAGCTGGCAGGAAAGGGGGCGAAAGGCCGCTCTATTGCACAAGTGGCAGTTTTGCCTTCATCTTCCGGTGCCTCAAAAATGTAGTTGGAGACACTTCGGCTTTGGCTGGATTATGATTTACTCGGAACGCTGCAATTGTCTATAAAAACTGAAAACTTGAGCATCAGTGCCAACTAGAGACAGGACTTTGTGAGTCTCGTGTATTAAAAGGAAAGTTCAGAAGGAGATATTTGCCACCTGGGAGCAGTTCCTGGCCTGTGCATCAGGTGAAAAGTGTAAGGTTCACAAGTTCGGACCCCTGCTGCTGTGACTTGCCTCAGGAAACCTCATCTAGTGATCCCCTTGCCCTAGGGTGGAAACTGGTGCTGCTGGTCCAGGATGAAATTTTCACAGTTGCACAGGGAACAAAGGAGAAAAACATAGATTATGTAATGTGCATATGTATACAGTGACATAATATTAGTAAGCTGCCTAGACCGAAGCCTGGTGTATGATTAGCACTTGAATAACTGTTAGCTGTCGGGACTGCTAGTGGGGCTTGGTGGTGGTAGGGTACTTGCCTAGTATTACACGTTCCTGGGTTTGGTAGAAAAAAAGAAGAAATTGTTAGTTGTAAAAAGAAAACTCTGTATGTGGTTGTCAAACATCATTCTGTTGTTGAAATGACATTTTCTTTTTAGGAATAATTTATTTTTTATTAGTACCTGTTTGCAATACCAGGTGAACACGTTCAGCTCGGGTGGTTGATGCATATGCATACTACAGCTTGGCCGTTTTTACTGTCCCTGTGTCCTTGGCCGCACCCCTCCCTTCTTTCCCTGATCCCCTTCCCATCTTTACAGAATCTGGCTGTTTCTTAATGTAGCTCTTCACCTTGCTCTTTTAAATTTCTTATATTTTGGAATTCTTACATTAGAAAGATGATGCAATATTTAAGTTTCTGTGACTGACTTATTTAGGAACAATTCAAGCAATAGGATGGATAGCTTGTATTTTTAAGTCTATAGTGAGCCATATTTTAAAAATGGGTCCCCGATTTTTGGCCTAATCAGATTTTTGAACTTTTTTTTTTTTTTTTTTTTTTAAGACAGGTTCTCACTTTGTAGTTCAGACTGGCCCTGAGCTCACTTATGTAGCCCAGGCAAGCCTCAGGCTCAGCAATCCTCCTGTCTCTGCCTCCCGAGTGCTGGGATGACAGGCGTGAGCCACCACGCCTGGCACTGTGGCATGTGGCATTGATGGCTGGTGGGCGTGACTCACCATGCCCAGCATTGTATGTGGTTACCGGGGATCGAACTCAGGACCTTGCGCTTGTGAGGCAGGCGCCGGAACCACTGAGCTAAATCTCCGGGCCATTGGAGGCTTTTGTGTAGGAGAAGAATGTACGGCTACACATGTTAAGGCTTGTGTGTAGGTGTCCCTCTAAAGCCTCATTCTATCATAGGCGGCACTTTTTCAGAGATGGCTGGATCTAGAGTGTGTGCTGCTGAGGGGGATTCATGGTGCTAGGTTCAAGGACACAAGGCTTAAAGGTACAAATGCCGCCTGCCCCAAGTAGCCTGGATAAAACAAAAGAAGCAGAAAGATATGTTAAGGTCCCTTGTTGTTTTTGCTACCTTGCACGTGCCACAAACTGTTTCTCCTCTGCAGTCACCGTCTCCGTCCACTCTCCCCTGGACTGTAACCTCTGTACACTATAAGCTCAACAGATCTCCCCTCTTTTTACTTTTGGTATTGGATATTTTGCCAACGAGAAAAGTAACTAAGACAATGCAATAGAAAAGACACTGTGTGTGAAACTTCCTGGCCTCACGTCTTTGGACAGTTGATTTAACCTCTCTGAGCCTCAGTTTCCATATTTGCAAAATGAGGACTGATATTAACTACTTCAGCATGTGGTTGTATTTCATAAGGTAATGTGTGTATAATAAGGTGTAGCACAGGGTCTGTCACAGATTGAGTTTTAAGATGTCACCTTGCAGATGAGAAGGCCGTTAGCTCACACAGTGGTTGTGGCCTTACTAACCCCTGCGGCCTCAGCGGGTGACGACTTCCAGCGAGACCTGCTCAGAGCAGTCATTCCTCAGGGCGAGAGCCATCCTCGCAAGTGCTCTTCGCAAGCCCTGCACTTCCTGTTTGCGTAAATGAATGATGGATGATCGTCTTCCTGAAACTGATCTCCGTTGGATGTA
Organism: Thryonomys swinderianus; assembly: GCA_004025085.1. Lineage (NCBI taxonomy): Eukaryota > Metazoa > Chordata > Mammalia > Rodentia > Thryonomyidae > Thryonomys > Thryonomys swinderianus. The sequence goes on from PVIC010051667.1 coordinate 11,119, forward strand.
TGGTAGGACAGACAGACTTGTGCAAATTTTCACAAGTCTGCATCTCGTTCTTTGTTAGAAAGGACAGAGAAGATCTGAGGAAGGACGGGTGCTGACAAATAATCAGACACTCGGTATAACAAGCCCTGCCACAACAAACCCTCTGGGAGATGAGGGAACTGGGTAGACCAGAGACAACCCACTTTTTCTCGCCTGTGGCAGAGGGCAGCAGAGAGGACTCTGGGGACCAAACCTGACCTGCTGAAGCGCTAGGGATTTAGCTTAGGTGGTACTGCACCTATCTTGAAAGCACAAGGGCCCGAGTTCAATCTCCAGTACTGCAACAAAACAAAACACAAAAAGCTGTGCTGCTGAGTGTTTGCGCTAGAAGGACCTTCACAAGTCCTCAGGAGAGCCACTGTTACCCCTAAAGCAAGAACTAATATTCCCGGTAAAGGAGAGGCCCGCAGGCAACCCAGGACAAGGACCGTGGTGGAGGGTGTAGATCGGCATCGGGGCTCCCCTCTGCAATTGCTCATTTGGGAAATTACCATCCTGGAGCCCATCTTTGAAAATGTGGGTGTGCTTCAAAGTCCTTGGGTTTGTAAGGTGTTCAGAGAGCTCTGGGCTGGGAGCCAGGACTCAGGTCTGGAGTCCCAACTCTGCCATTAGCAACCTATATAGTGTAAGGAAAGTCATCGACCTTCTCTGGGCCTTGGATTCCCGCCCTCCCCTCCTCCCGTTTTTCTTGTGAGGTCTTTTCCAGGGATGAGCAAAGTTGGCTGGGAACTTACTGGAAAGCAGAATCTCAAGTCCTACCCCAGACTTACTGAGTTAGAACTTTCAGTTTTACAGCATCCTTGGGTGAATCCCAAAACTCCTAGAAGTACTGACGTAGATGATTCAAAGATGGCTGCAGCCCGTCCCCCAAAGGCTCATGGACTGGAAACTCAGTCTCCAGCCTGGTGACTCTGAGATGTGCGAGGGCGAGTGGTTAAGCAGGATCAGTAGCTTTCTCAAGGGAGTGCATTTCCACTCTTGAAAAGCTCAAGAGTAGACCGCTGAAAACAGAGGATCCCGACACATGCCCTGATCTCCCCCGTTCCCTGCTTGAACATATGCCCCCTTTGGTGCTGTCCTGTGACAGTTACCTGATTGTGTAAACTTCCAGGAAGAAACACCCAACTAAGGTGGATCTAGCATAGTTCTAGGAGTGAAAAGGTGATTAAATCCGAGGGGATTTACTGAACACAGAAGACCCATCCTAGGGTGGCTGGTGCCTGAAGGGCACAAAGGGGAAACGAAGAAGACAGG